>JABXWE010007818.1:0-27142 GCA_014611495.1 Limonius californicus
ACGTCTTTTCCAGCATGAAAAATAGGAGAATGGATTTTATGTACAAAAAATAGGTAAGTTTTTTTCTTGTGCCCACCCTCTTTCTTAACTCACGAGCCGCCACTGGTACCAACTATCACCTTCCAGAGTATTCCTTTAACAAACCATTCACTGTGAGATATAATCGCAATGACTGGGCCCAAGGAACCCCACCTCAGCTGTCAAGGGGGCTACACTGGTACACAGACGGCTCCCGCACAGCAGAAGTCACATTAGCCGGAATATATGGCCAAAGACCAAAGGAGAACATTAATGTACCCCTGGGAAATAAGGCCACAATCTTTCAAACTGAAATATTTGCAATAATGCAATGTATCCAGGAAAATGCAAAACGCGGGTATACTTAACAACGCATACGCATCCTATCTGACACTCAAGCAGCTTTAAAAGCACTTGAATCTCTTCGCATTAATTCGAAATGAACGAGGGAATGTCTATATCTCCTGACATCCTTGTGTGAGAAGAACGTAGTTCAGCTCATATGGGTGCCAGGGCACACGGGGATAGAGGGAAACGAGAAAGCAGATACCCTCGCGAAAACCGGTGCATCCGCCCCGTTTATAGGGCCAGAACCTGTATTCGGTGTCCGCAAACAAAGCATTGGAACAGCAGTAAAAATGTGGACCATTACACAACACATTTCTCGCTGGGATACAGCCACAAAAACTGGGGAAGGAAATAATTGGAACGCCTTCTCGCAGACGTAACAACTGCGAAAACACCTTCATAAAATCGGTGTATACAGAGGAGACACATTCTGTAGATTACGCGAAGAGGAGGAAACAGCCTCACACATACCTAATATTCGACTGTCCAGCACTTTACCGCAAGAGACAGCAACTATTCGGGGGAACACTTCGTGAAACAACCTTCACACATGAAAACTTCGTAAAAAATATCCTGCAACTCGTTGAGGTCACAGATCTACTTTTGAACGAATGACCACAAAAGACCATAGAGTCGAAGTGCAAACCAGGCTAACTAACCCACTTCAAAACCCTGCTGTTAATCAATCAATCAATCAATCCACCCTTTGCAAATACCTACGTTTCGTCTAAGACAATGGCGGATCGCCAAGTGAAGTAAGTGAAGTAAAGTGAAGAGTACAGTCACAATCAACCGCGGAACTGCATGTTCGGGTTTAACCATCGGTTTATAAACGATTTCGACAATTTTGAATTCACATTTTTAGCTGCAGTATTTAATGATACTTTCTCTCTCACTGACATATTATTTGATGTTCTCATCAAGCGGGAATACGCTAGCCTTACAAATAATGACATTAGAAGAAAATATAGAATTTTGTTTAATGAAGTACTGGATCACATTGTAATGGAAATGGAAGTACGGTTTCAAGACTGCGATAAGTTACAATTCATGTCTTTGGCTGGTACTATGAAATTCGAACAATATGGTTCGTGTTTAAATCTTTTTTATGCCGATGAAAGTTACCGCAATCTACAGACCCAAGAATTACTAGAAAATCTCAATGAGAACAAAGAAATTTTTACCGAAGCCTACAAATTGTTTTGCCTCATATTAACTATTCCGTCGACAAGTGCATCAGTGGAAAGAAGTTTTTCTTGCCTTAAACGAACAAAAACGTACCTAAGAAATGCAGTATCTCAAGATACGCTTTCTTCTTTGGCAAATATTTCAATTCAAAAAGAACTCTTACTAGAATTAATAAAAAATCAGCCATTTGACGAAGACATAATAAATAATTTTGCTGCATTAAAGGACAGGATAGACTTGGTCTACAAAAACTAGGTAAGTTCACATAAGGCCCTTCGGTTGTCGTTCATGGTAAAAGAAAATCCCATGTCTATTAATAATCTGTCCAAACTTGCTCTAGATATTTCAAGTGCAGCACGTTCTTGGATATTTATTGTGTCTAAAGTAACATGTTGCCGTTTACAGTAGGTACATATCATAAATAACATCTCTAACTTCCATGTTTATAATTTCATCTAGATCTCTCGTTAGGGGTTTCTTATGGTAGGGTTTTTTATTTGGAGTCCTTAACAGTGGATCTGTTTCGAGCCTCCAAATAATTGATCTAACTGTTTTTTCACCAATTTGTAAAGCATCAGAAGCTCTCCAATAAAATTAAAATATGGTTTTAATAAAACAGCTGGAGAAAAATCTTAAAACAAAATAAAATATATCTAATCTTCTTATTACCAAAGAGCACTATATTAATGCAATATACCTGCTCAAAATGAATTAGGGATCACTATTATATTTTAAGCTATTTTTCACTTTTATTTTTTTTGCCAATTTTGGTCGCAGTTACCGCTGACCTTTGACTTTCTATTTTTTATTTTAATGACATAATATCTACAAATTTGACACCGCGGTGTGAAATCGTTATCTTACTAAACATCAGTTTTGCAATTACCACCAACGTAATATTTTAGTTAAGGATTTAGAACAGATTTAAGATTTCTTATATTTTTAACATGGATCATCAAGGGAGAGGTATTAGAAGACGTTTGACTACAGTAGAATCGTCGACTGTGATTGTCAGGATAAGGGATGGAGTTCCTCAACGGCAAGTTGCTGAAGAGCTAAATGTAAGTCAATCAGTAGTTTCCAGAACTTGGACGCGCTTTCTTGAAACTGGAGATGTTAAAAAAAGGCTTTATGGACCTCGAGCACGCAAAACCAATAACAGGGAGGACAGGATTTTGGTCCGCAATGCTATTCGAAATCCACGTTTAACTGCTAGAGACCACTCAAACTTACTGTTTAGGCAGATTCAACGTAGAATATCTACTCAAACAATTCGAAACCGTCTGAGAGAAAATGGTATAAGGTCCAGAAGGTCTGCTCAAGTACCTCTCCTTAATCCCGAACACCGTAGATGTCGAAATAATTTTGCAAGACAGCACGAAAATTGGGGCGCGGAAGAATGGACAAATGTGTTATTCTCAGACGAGTCGCAGATTCGTTTAAGTAGCTGTGATGGTCGTGTAAGAGTGTTCAGAAGGCAAGGTCAGAGATTTGCAGACAATATGGTGCAAGAAAGCATACATTTTGGAGGAGGTTCCATAATGGTGTGGGGAGAAATTTCCATGAACGGTCGCACTGAGCTTGTTATTTTAGAAGGAGGTTCCCTAACAGCTCAGCGGTACATCGATGATATTCTAGAGCCTCACGTTATACCATATGCTGAAAATTATGGCGAAGGGTTCATTTATCAACAAGATAATGCCCGCCCCCATTCTGCAAGAATTGTTCAAGAGTACTTGAATGCACACAATATTCAGGTTATGGACTGGCCGGCGAACGGTCCGGACCTGAACCCTATAGAGCATGCTTGGGATGAATTAAAAAGACGGATTCGAGCAGAAGAAGCTCCTCAAAACATAAATGATCTAAGAAACCGTATTCTGCAGGAATGGGAGCAAATACCACAAGAACGTTTTCGAAATTTAATCAACAGTATGAGTAACAGATGTCGAAGTGTCCTATTTGCGAGAGGAGGTCATACCCGTTACTAGCTTTAACTTTAAAAAGGTTTCCTGAGTGTTTTCTTTATTTTGTTGTGATTTCTTGTTTAGTACGTTTTTCGTTAATTTAATTTAAGAACTGTGTTAATCGTTTTATAATTATATTTATATGCTTAATAAATAGTTCAATAGTCCGTTGATAACCACTGAAAGTTTCATTCCAATATAAGCAGCCTGTGAAAAATAGTTTAAAATATAATAGTGATCCCTAATTCATTTTGAGCAGTATAGTTGCTTTGTCAACATCAAAAACAGCATATAATGTTTCATTTACTTTTCATATCATCAACAATCATGTTAATAAAATTAAGGAAAACCATAATATAATTGACCCAATTAACAACAGCTCTTCGTGATTTTAGCAACTAAAAACAATCCTTTCTATGATGTTAAATACTATTTTTCCTTTTTTCTGCTTTGAAAATTTCAGTATAAATACTGATTTTAATAATTTTATATTCACCTTTACATGTAACTTGAAACTTAAAATTAGTTTTCAGCTTCTACTTTTAGAACTTTTAGTTATATTTTCAATTAATTTTTTATCATATCAGCACTGAAACGAGAGAAATAATTGAGAAAAAAAGAGCGAGCTAGACGTTTTAATTAATAATAATTAGAATGATTTATAAATTAGATAATTTTGGTGCACAGAAGTTAATGTGAGACTTATTTGCCATCAATTGGTTTTAAACAGTAGGTAACATCTACCTCTTTTCTTTTCCCCGAGTAAAATTAATTTATAAAAATACTACCCTAGGCAAGCAGGTGGCCATTATTGAAACCTAAACCATTATGTATTGCTTTTAGGAAAATGCTTGATGAACTAACAGGCTTAGTAGAGAAAGCCAAGATGGTGTTCTCTTTTCATTATCCGCCATTTGGTGTTCGACTTCGGAAATTGGAGAAATCTATCTCCAGATTACGAACTCTGCATAACGTCTAAATTGGAAACTGGAAAATTAGATTGCTATTTATAATGGTATTTATATTTTTAACCAGATATTGGACTAAAGTTCTTTATTGTTTTTGATTTATGTTTTATTCATTATGCTTATCTAGCTTCTATTAGATTTTGTCAAAGTAAATTATATTTTTTTTGTAAAAGTGTGTAAATTGCAATAAAGTAACACTTGGACATTATAATTTGAATGATTTAATCATACATTGGAAACTAAACCAAATGGTATAATAAATCATGCTAGAAAGCTGAAGTGTTATTTTTAAGTTCTCTACAGGTTGAATTACAAGAGAGTACTAACTTATGATTCCAAAAATAGACGACCCAAAATACATATCATAATATAGTGTATCTGTTTTGTATTGTATTTTTATTGAGCGAGTTCTATGCACTTAGGCTATACAATATGGTATAATAAGTAATGCTGAAATGGAACGATAATGTGTTATTTTTAAGCGTCTTCTACAGGTTGAATTACAAGAGAGTACTAACCTATCATTCCAAAAATAGGTAACCCAAAATACATATCACAATATAGTGGGATACATGTTTTGCATTGTATATTTGCAAGTATATCTATGCACTTAGGCTACACAATATGGTATAATAAGTAATGCTGAAATGGAACGATGATGTGTTATTTTTAAGAGTCTTCTACATGATGAATTACACGACAGTACTCACCTAGCATTCCAAAAATGGGTAACCCAAAATACATATCACAATATAGGGGATATCAGTGTGGTATTGTATTTTGATTGAGTGAGATCTAGGATGCCGTTTTCCAAGCATATCAATGCACTTACGCCAAAATGGTATAACAAGTAATGCTGAAATGGAAGGATGATGTGATATTTTTTAAGAGTATATTTTAGTTCTAAGGTTGTTTCCAAATTGATTGTATAATCTTCTTCTTCGAGTGCTTTATCTCCTACGAGACGTAGCGATCTTCTCTCCTATGCCCGTGTTGCGCGTCTAGAGTCGTAGATGACCTACAACTTGACGTGCGTTCCGAACCACGTGAAGTGTAAACATTTCTACTCCAGAGAAGAGTTACTAGGCAGAATACCTCGCTGGTTTATCGTGCATAATCTATTTTATCATTTAATATGAATAAGTCCTAGGGTAGGTTGGCCAGAGTGCTGTAACTTTTTAAAATGTTTGTTAATTGAAGTTTTGATTTAGGGTAAACAGATGAATTGCTACTGTTGGCTTAATAGCAATCATTTTATTACACAGGTCTACATGTGTTTCGTTGTGTTAAGTTTGACCTGTGTTCTATACTAATTTGGCACCGCTGATCATAATTATTATGTTAGTTTTTATCCATCACGTCACGTTTTTTTCCATGCCAAATCTACAAGAATATTCACTCAGGCGACCGGTCCATAAGGAAATAACTTGTTGGTTAGTTTTAATTGCCAAATAATGAAAAGTTCTTAGTAATGACTAATGAGAATCCAAATTATATATAAAATGCATACAAAATTACTTTCTTTAATTTGTTTGCTAATGGTATAACTAGGTAATTACCACTGTAATATCCCTGGGTTGGTGCCTGGTAAACGCAGAACCAGGGCTCACTGGGAATACAATTATTTATAGGCTCAACACTTTTATTCCTATTTACAGGAATTACTCGCAGCAACTGGATTTTAACAGCTTCCTTGACCCCGTGTCATCGGTCCACTAGTAATAAATGAAATTCGTTCAGGTTACCTATAACTAGCATAAAATAAGTGATGCGAATTATCTCGGCGCTGCAGTGAACGGCTTTCGTTGTTTTCGCCGGTCTATCGTGGCGTGTTGTTGAATGTTCGGGTTTTCGCGGGAATTGCGGTTTGTTTTAGAATTCTTAAAGCGAATTCCAAACGAGAACACGGGTTGCCCCAGGTTAACGAAATGGTACCGCGATATTCGTAGTAAATTCTTTAAACTTCTCTCAATACGGTGTTTTTCCAGGTTAGGTGAAAATACGTATAAATACGTTTAAATGCTCGGGAGAAAGTTAGTTATAGGATCACACGTCAAAACGCGGGTTTCCCCAGGTTAAATCAGTGTTGATTGGATAGTTAAATACGGGGTAACACTACATTCCAGAAAGACGTAATCTAATTAATTTAACATAAATTAAAAATATTATGTTTTATTATTATCCTATATTATTTTATTCTACCAAAATAAAAAAATGTTATATTTTTATGTAAAATCACATTTTCCTATTTTGCTAAAAGAAACCCTACGTATATATATAATAACAAAGAAATAGTTTTAGATAATTTTGTGTTTAACATAATATATTAAGGAGCCAATATACTTTTTCTCACTTTAATTGCACTTAACGAAAATCTGAAAATATCTACGTGTTTATGAATGTTTTTTATAGGTACCTACAAGTAACTTTTTTTACATATTTTTTGTTAAAATAATAATACGAAAAAGCGTTTTGTATGTACAAACTTCGAAAAACATTTTCGAACACAAATCTATGCCAGTACTTTTTATAAAACCCTCTCAATATTATATGTGCTTCTATACCCGTAGAGGGCTCATCCCAATTTTTGAAGCACATGTGCGTTGCAGGATCGCAGTTTTTAGTTTTTGCAATACTTAGTACTAATTCCTAAAAATAATAATTTTCAAGTTGTTTGTCGTATTATTACATCAACAGGTGAAGAAGCATTATGATTTGTTATATCGTATATAGCGTTTACTTCATATACTCAGTGACATGGAAATCGCAACATTTGCAATACTTAGTACTAATTCCTAAAAATAATAATTTTCAAGTTGTTTGTCGTATTATTACATCAACAGGTGAAGAAGCATTATGATTTGTTATATCGTATATAGCGTTTACTTCATATACTCAGTGACATGGAAATCGCAACACCAAGAAGGGGTAGGAATTTTTTGACCAAACATGGCTGAAACGTTTAACTATTAAAAGGCAACAATTGATTAAAATTTCATTCATATGGATCAAGTGATAATGGCTTTATGACGCCTACGGAAATTCCTGTAAATTAGATAAGTAATTCGTTGATTAATATCAGCCTCCCGGAACCTCAATCGAAGATGGGCGGTTCTCAATAAAGTCAAATAAATAAAGTAATTAACTACTCGTCAATTACCAGTAAGGGCGCCAGCAGCTTGAAAGATTACGCTGATAATAATCCAGATGTAAATTGAGAAAGCTGGATCTCCGAAGTTCTACACTTACCTAATTTGTCGCTACAAATTTACCAAACATAGGGTAACAATAAATAATAAGACCAATTGCAACAACGGTAATTTAATGATGCTAAAAAAATACCAATAACATAATCCCCCAAGTAACATTTACAATATATGAATAATTATGTTGTGGAACCCTGTATAAGTACACACTACCCGTACAATTCACTCAATATAGTGATAAATAAGATTTAAATAAGTGAGCAAGGTAAAAATACTGCGTTTGTAAATAAATATACCCGTTTATAAACCTAAAAACGCCCCAGTCGCTGAAAGTACTTCCATCGAAATAAAGCGCTCTGAAAACACAACAAATCCTAGGTAACAATCCGAATAAACGCAATATTACGGCTCAAGATGACATACCCTGTATATATTAAGTGAAACTATGATCATATGTACGAAATACGTGACACGCTAATGTATGATAACATTAAGATAACAAGGGGTTCACAAACCCATAAAGCAATTTGAAAATTAAATATAAACATACAGTAAAGTAAATTAAACACGAGTGAATTAACTCGTTTCCGAAATCAACATATAATAAACAGTATTTAATTCCTGTAGCAGCTCCAAGCCCGCACGTGTTCTTGAGTGTCGGCCGGAATGGTTTTGAATTCCAGATTCTCGCAGACAGCAAATTCAGCAAATCAAAACGTAAATGACTGTTCTAAAAGCTTACAGCCCCAACTTGTTGACTAATTAAGCTTACACCCCCAACTTGTTGTCTAAATTAATAAATAAAGAATGCGTTAGCCTAGCATGTTCAAAATAAAAGATGGATGACACTTACCAATCGATAAATTTGATTGACGTGAATAAAAGACTAAACGACGAATATAAATCGGCCAAAGACCCACATCGACTCTCTTCAAACTAAATTAGAATACGATGTACTACAAGATGTCCTCAATATATCGAGAAAATACTCAAGTATGGAATACTTCACAGAGGAACCTCGATCGCCGCTTAAATAAATTATGTCTGACCCACGAAAATGGTCGCCGGAAATGAAATTGTTATCCAAGTCTCGCACAGGCGTGGTTCATCAAAATCAAGTGAGGAAAATGGGTTGCAAACCAATCAGGCGCCAAAAATATACCGTTACAGCTTGTCTGACAGTTCTCTCAGTTTTTTCTAACAATTTTATGAGGTGTCTGTTTTGCGAGATTGTTTTCGCTTTTGATCGTTTGTTTTGAGGGCGTGATCATGCCTAGAGTGCGCCAACGTGGAAATTACCGCAAATTAAGCGAATTCGACAGAGGTCGTATTGTTGGTTTGCGCGAAGGTGGTTTTTCGTTCAGAGAAATGGCAAATCGCCTTAACCGGAACCAATCCACCATCATGCGCTGCTATCAGGCATGGACTAGGGAGGGTCAGGAACGTCGCAGAAGTGGAACCGGGGGGCGAGAAGAACAAATGAGGTGCAGGACCGCCATCTTCGACTTATGGCAACAAGAGACCGATTCTCCAGTACTAGATCAATTGCCGATCAATGGTTAGCTAACGAAGGTTATCCTGTAATCTTTCGAACAGTTTACAGCAGAATAGAGCTTTCGGCTTGCAATCCTATCGGCCACATCTTGTGTTATCACTAACGGCTCAACACCGACAGCAACGTTTGGAGTGGTGTAGGTTGCGTCTGCACTGGAACCTAGAGTGGCATAGGGTGGTGTTCAGTGATGAATCCCGATTCTGTTGGTGATGCATGATGCCGTATGAGGGTCAGACGAACACGTGGGAAATGCCGGAATGTTGAATTTTCTGTTGCGAGGCATGTGCATCAAACTGTGGAGATTGTGGTATGGGGTGCTATAACTTATGGGAGTAGGTCCGTTTTGTTATTCATCTGAGGCAATATGAACGCCCCGCGATATGTGGATGAGGTGGTAGAATCCCATATTCTTCCATTTCTTCAGCAGTTAGAAGACCCACTTTTCCAGCAGAACAATTTCTGTCCACATATTGCAAGACGTTCTATGGACCGATTTGCAGATGATAATGTCAATCTCTTGCCATGGCCACCCTGATCTTTCGCCCATCGAGCATGTTTGGGACATTCTGGGGAGAAGTCTGAGGAACTTGCTGCATCCCCCACAGACGCTGCAAGCTCTACAGTACGAAGTGCAGGTTTCTTGGGACACAATACCTCAAGAGGAAATTGACCATCTGCTAGAATCAATGCCACGAAGAGTGGGGGAGTGTGTAACCAATAGGGGGACCAACCCATTATTAATAAAAATTTTAGTAGTTAAACGTTTCTGCTAAGTTTGGTCAAAAAATTCCTACCCCTTCTTGGTGTTGCGATTTCCATGTTACTGAGAATATCTCTCGTCTGCTATAACTGTTACTGTAGGTGCACCCTCTGTGTCTACCTTTCGATCTACAATAACTAGCTAAGATTTTCTTTTCCTGCGTGTTCTATTCATTACCATTTCGTATCATGAAAGTGCGATTCTAACATTTTTCATCGTAAAATAACACAAATATAGAGAAATTCATTAAACAGCAAGTCATTTTATTTAAACATCTACAATTGCAAATGTAGTGGCCATTCTTAGGCGGAGGCATCGAATACAATAAATACTTGCATTCTAATAGATATCAGCTGTGACTACGTTAGGAAATGTGCACTAGGAGCCGTGGATTCGTATTTATCTTTCTTTTTTAATCGCCGTTCTATAATGTTCTTGCAAAGCTTGTGCTGATTAAGTGAATTTCCACAAGACGTTTTTTGTATTATTATTTCAATGACCGTAGTAAAAAGTTACTATACGATCTACTTTGTAATTTTTTCACAAACTTACATTTTCTTAAAAAAATCGCTTGTAGGAACCTGTAATAAACATTCATAAAGAGATGGGTTATGAAGATTTAGTTTCGTTGAATATTAAGCAAAAACAATTATAAATACGAAGGATTACGTAAAGAGTTGAAGCATTACTCTCTTAAGGCTACATTTTTAAATAATTCTAGCCGAGGATGGTACAACTTCTTAGGAACAGACTAGAACTCGAAGAATAAAATACAACCCATTGCAGTGTTGTGTCAACTTTCTATTTTACGTACTTGACATGACAATTTAAAAATGTGTTTACATATTCAGAAAGTATTTTAAATTTTTTACAGAATGATATGAAGTGTACCATAGGTGTACTTAGTATTAGGACAGTTATCGTTAACATATAGCTAGCTACACTACAAGTAATTTAAAGCAATTAGTAGTTAAGCCAGATTACGAAGTACTACTTTTTAAAATGAAGCTAGCGGCACTACAAGCTACATTTTTTAAGTAGTTAGCTACAATATAAGATACTTGGTAAAATTTGAAACTCCAAGCTACCTTTTCTTAAAAGTCAAATAGTATAATTTTTAGCTATGTCATTTTACAAGCTACTTTTTTAAAGTAGCTATATTACAAGTTGCTGGATTTGTAGCCACACTACAAGCTACTTAAGGTAATTTGTAGTTAAGTTGCATCGCAAGAAACAACACTTCTTTTTGGATTGCTTTATTTCTTACGAGACGTAGCAACCTTCTCTCCCAAGCCTATGTTGCGCGTTTAGAGTGCCACAGACATAGAGAACCTACAGCTTGACGTGGGTTCCGAACCATGGCAAGTGTAATCACTAATCCTATTGAGTAGATTTACTAGGCAGAATGCCTCGCTGGTTGGCCGTTGCCTCGAGGTGTTTGAAGCTGCCACCTCAGCCTCCACTGGGTGCGTTATTTACAGTAAAATTTAAAATGAAACTAACTACATAGCCAGTTAGAACTGAGGCCGTTAATACAATATCATATAAACTAGATATTTGGTTGAATCAACAAATGGCAACCAAATGTAGTTCAATTAATCTTGAATACCTTAAATTACAACAGGAAAGAACATTGTAGCATTTGTTAAACACCATAAGGAAAATCGCGCCTTGTAACAATAATACAGATAATCCTACCTTATCAGCGCGTGGAGTTGAAGGAAGCTACAAGGCAGATGGACCTGTTGGCGGTTCAATAGCACCAAGAACGCGGATAGTCGGACGAAGAAAGAAGACCGCTAGGCTAGCGTTGCTGGTTCCGATAGATTGGTATCTGAGCTCTATTCTAATGATAATCTACGCGGTGCAGACAGCCTTCATCTATATGTGAGTCGAAGGCGGGCTCGGGATAGCTGCGACAATTTCAACGAAAATAGAAAGTTGACGAGCAGGTCGAGGCTTCGTACCACTTGTAGACTTGGAACGATGGCAAAATACGGGCGAGTATGGACGATATAAAAAACGGCAATCGAAAACACAACACATAATGAAGCTATATCTCGGAAAGAAAGGTAGCGGGCTAATTATATCCTTATAGACGAAAAGGGAAAC
The DNA here is from genome assembly GCA_014611495.1 of Limonius californicus. NCBI lineage: Eukaryota > Metazoa > Arthropoda > Insecta > Coleoptera > Elateridae > Limonius > Limonius californicus. The sequence continues at coordinate 12,123 of JABXWE010007818.1, forward strand.
CACGCGGTATTCCCCTGCGAACTTTTCCTGATCTGAGCTATGCTGCGACCTATTATCATGTATGTGTCGCGATTGTGTTTTCATCCGTTACAAATTTTTGTATTTTAAATCGATGGTTGGGGTTGCGAACTGACTAAAACTAGTCTGTTTCTAAACATGTAAAAATATTTCTTATGGTATTTTTATTAAGTGATGCACTTCATTTACCTTTACAAAAATTGTGGTTTAAATAGGTTTATTTATTCTCTGATTAAAATATTAATTCATGCTACTGTTTCTTGAGTTTACTTCGAAGTCTTATGAATCGTATAACCCGGAATGTAAAGATTAATAATTTTACAATTATGTATACAGTTATCGAAGTTACTAAAACACAAAATCCTAAAACATCCAATAGAAAATATTGGTAATAAGGTAAATCTATGGCAGGGCTTCTTAAATGTGCTGCACCTTTATGTCTTAAAACATATTCTGTCCACCAGACGGCACGTTCTAATCCTGTCATCGGCTGATCTGATGCCAATTTTACTAATTCCTTGATTTTATTGCGGTAACTGAAATATAAGAGCTGTCATTTGATTTATTATTGTGTACAGGGTGTCTCAAAATTGACGCATGTTCTTCGATTAAGGGTTTAGAAGAAATTTAAAATTATTAGGGGAAATTTTTTCGATTGTTCTTCGTTATCGAGTTATTGATAAAAAAGTAAATAATAATATTTTGGCACGGTCACTCCAAATATAGTTGTCTACATAATTAACTAAGGTAGCTATGGCATATTAAAAATTTATGAATCGTTCTGTCATATTGCTTAGTATCACTATTTTCATTTCCTTCTACATTTTGTGTTTAAAATGGAACGATACTATTGTAATCGACATTACGTCGACATGTTGTAAGTATTAGGTGAATGTAATGACAATGGCACTGGTGCGGCTAGGGTATATAACTATAAGACTTGTAGAACAACGATTACTGGAACAAGTTATTTAAATTCTCGAAATAATCAGACAGGACGTCAACTTACAATAAGCGTCGATCAGGAAGAGTGAGTTCTTGAATTTGTTGAGACAGAACCATGTATAATTCATTGAATTGTATCGTTCCAAACTCATTTCCAAAATTAAACAATTCACAGATGTTTAAGAACCAAATGGTCTGCATCCATTTAGGCCTCAAAAGTTTTGCATGTGGAGGATAGCGCGCTCTGTGTCAATGTTTGTAGATGGTTGTCGCGTAGTATAAATCCGCGCTTCCCAAAGTGTGTTCCGCGGAACCCTGGTGTTCCGTGAAAGCTCCACGGGGGTTCTGCAAGAACCTGGAAAAGTTATCTTCCTTTGCTAGGTGTTGGAAGGCTGTGTAAAACTTTTCCCCTAAGGCACGAGTAAGGGCAACTTAGTAGCGGAGGAATATTCACGAACTTTTAGAACAAATTTAGAGCATATATTAAGCTTGCGGAGGCGTTCCCGGCGAAGAGAGTGGCCCGATTAGCAATTTTGCTTGTTTTTATAAGGTATCCTTCCCAAAAGTCTATTGAAGAAGCTCTCTATGTGTACCTTTGAGGACCTATACAACTGGAGAAGAAATTTTTAAAGTCATTGATGGTTACAAGCGTAAACACGATCGCAACTGGAAGAAATATATTGAGATATGCAGCGTTGGGCTGCAGCGGTAATGGGAAAATTGAAAGGTTCTGTGTCAAGGATAAAAAAGGTATCATCAAATTGTATTTATGGCGTCTTGTACGGCTGACCCTTGTAGGAAACAAAATTCGATCAACTTAAAGTTTTTGATGAGGCTGTAAAAATTGTCAATTATTTGAAGTCTTGTCCATTGAAGACAAAACTCTTCAAAAAAGCATCGCCGAGATGAGAAACGACCCCCAATCGCTCCTTTTTCATACATAAGTGAAGCGACTTTCAAGAGGCATGTCTTCGCCAGGCTTTTTGCCCGATGAAACTTGGTTCATCAGATGCGCAACCCTGGCCAACATCTTCGAATGATTTAACAAAGATAATACATATTGTAATGTTCGTTCAGTTTTGCCACTTCATATGAATTAAGGTCTTATTTTAATTGCCGCCCATAGTCGATTACTATTCTATTATTTCCAAACGTTATTTTATTGGAGGTCACCTCTTCCGAATTTAAAAGAACGCTGACGGGTATGTTTAGTCTATAGCGCTGATCGAAAACAGTTTTCAGAATTTTTTGTCTGCAGAACGGCCCTCAAAATCCTACGCTCCCCGAAAGTTACTCGTGGAAGATTTTGTTCTAGAATGATTACGTTTGGTGAGGATTTTTGCAGCAGGGGGAAAAGCAGCCAGTGATGCTTAAGCCTTAAAAGATGAACGCATGTGGTTTGGTTTGAAAGCGGAAGTTTTTGGCAGTGCCTTTGTTAGATTAAGCTACCGTATCGCTTTCCTCGCCTGGTGGCAGAATATTCTTCGACATATCGTTGGATTAAAATATTAGCAGAGTGATACGCTTTATTAAAGACAATTTTGTGTTAAATTGCTCTCCCGACCTGGGTCGGATTACAGACATCAACCCCATGAATCTTCCCACTTCATAGTTATAGTGTCTGCACGCATTAAAAAACTCGTACTATGGAGGTTTCGCGCCTAGCTGCAAGAACACTCAATATTTACCGTTTCCCGAAGAAAGTTTTGGCGATTGCTGTGGCGCAATCGTTCCAACTCCAAGTTGTGCCTCTCTCTACCCGCCACCTGAAGAGAACTAAGGTAAACTTACCAATGCACCATACAGTCATTGTTTTCCCCACTTTACCAGTGCATCGTTTGTAAATAAGAAACACAATAGGTTAATTTCCTTGTTTTATTAAACGTGAGTCAACCTTCAGTTGCCCATCGTTTCATTGCTGCTTTAAAGTAAATAACCATTTTTTCTTGAAGTAACACAAAGCAACTTTCAGCTGCTAATTGTGTCATTACTTGTTAAGGATAAAGTGTATCTAATTTGTAAACTTGAATGTCGTTGAGTGCGTAGTTCTGTTTGTTTATTAAAGTAAATGTCGTATACCAGTGGCGGCGAACCTTTTGGTTTGGACGTCCCAACACTCATTTGTTTAGCCCACAGTTCTTCCTGGCTCGTTCTAAATTGTACTATTTGTCTGCTACATTTTACTTAATAGATTTGGAGACAGTTAAAATGTAGAACGATCTCTTATTTTTGTGCATTTTTGTGTGCATGAACTTTCTAAGTATTATACAGGAGTAGGCACAATAAAGGTGGGTTCGATTCCCGTAAGCTGCTGGTTTCTCAGCCCTCCTACGTGATCTTGCAGTCAGGTGTAACCTGGAGGGTGGTGTCCATTAATTTCGACTTACCCTGGAAACAACTACGTTAGATTTCCTTCCTTTAAGCGTTTTTTGTGAACCACTCCCTACTCCTCTGAGTTACGCCGAAGGAACATTTATCTTTCTTGCTGCGGTCCGACGAAAAAGCCAGTTGGCCCGTAACAATCTTTGCATGCATGGAAAAACTACCAACACTTTGATAGTCAGTGACATAGTATCATCTCTGAAAGCCAAATATCAATTTTGGATTGCATGTATGAAGATCAACAACTTCGAATAATGTTACCCTCTCCTGAATCAGTTCCTCGCCCAAAATGTATTGGATATCGATTCGGATGTGCAGAAGAACATCTGAGAGCACTTAATGAAACTCACCAAACCCCTGTCTTTGGAGACGCCAACAGAGACATTGACTGGGTACAAAACCATTTTGTTAGCGGAAACAAGAAACCCAAAATGTTGTTCGTACCTGAATTTGAAGAACTCATTGAAATACAGTGCCCATCCTTCCTGTAAACAAAATGTGAACCCTTATCGTTCTATGACTTTTAGATCGAACTCGTGGGCGAATTTCCAAAAGTAGATGAAGAGTCCATCAGAGTTCTGCTTCTACCCGAATGAATATTTCTATGAGAGGTGGATTGGAAGAAGTAGACCCATGCCATGGCCTCCTAGGTCACCGAATCTGAATCCCTTGGATATTTTTTCTGAAGCTATTTCAAAGAAAACGTTTACCGTGAACCAGTTGTGAATCCTGAAGATGTCGTAGCTTGTAATCACGCTGCTGTGACGTCAATAAAGAAAATACGTTACAGGGGGTTCGTGCTTTCATGATAAATCGTGCGAATGTTTTTCATGAAATAGGAGATAACATTTGAACACATTTTGTGGCAACAGATGCGGACAATTTCTCTTATGCAAATGTTATACGTTTTTTATCAATCACTCGACAACGAAGATCAATTAAATAACTTTTACTTTTAATTTTTGTGTTGTTATAGCCCTCCGAATCAAATCCTAAAAGTACGGACGTCAATTTTGAAACACCCTGCAAATAAAAAATTATCAGTAAAGCATACCTTGGGTTTTGTGCAACTTCTAATATAGTTGTTTTCAAATCTTCTTTGTTTAAAGTTTGGTAATCTAAAGGCAACCCCAAACCTTTCGCTACAATAATCCCGACATTGGTTGGCTGATCACCAAAAAATGGAATACCAACCAAAGGAATGTGATTATAAATAGCCTCTTCCATTGATTGCAGTCCTCCTTGAGTAATAAAGACCTTTATATTTTTATGCCCTGAAAGTAAAATTGTGTTACAATTTAAACTGTTTTACTTATTAAATATTTGTGTTAGATAATTACTGAATATGTCTTGCTGTGGAAACCACCGTGAAGTTAAAATATTGTCAGGCTTGTATGGCAAATCTTCATCTTCGTATTTCCACAGAACTTTGTACGGAAGTTCGGAAAAAGTTTCCAGCAAAATGTCCCGAGTGTTTTTTGGGAGACTTGCGCTTTTAACGTTTGTTCCTAGACTGCAGTATATAACTCCTTCTGGTGATTCATCTAAGAACTGCTGCAGCTGCTGTAATCATGATTGTACGTTCAGAAGAGTTTATATTGTGAAACTTATGGTTTCTCAAATTTAAAAGTTATCAACTATCTCATACACCAGTAGGAGTATTAGTAAAATAATATGCAGGGTGGTTCACGGGAGAGTAAGAGCCTACCCCTCTGAAAATAGGCAACTCAAAATACATACCACAAGATACCGCAATATCTAAATTGTTATTGGCGGTATTATGACTCAGAGATGTCTCTTCGATATGCTTGAAAGTTTATTGGCTTAAGTGAAGTTCATTCAATTTAAACAATGTTTGAATGACATGGTACCAGCAAGATGGCGCCCTGGCGCACTATCATGTGAATGTTCGGCAGTATATAAATCAAATGTTTGAGAATAAGTGAATTGGTAAGGGTTCTTTTCCATGGAGTCAGAGAAACTTTCCGGTTGATTTCTCCGGAAGTGCTAGCTAGTGTGACAAGATCGTTTTGAGAAGGCTTAGCGAATAACGGAGAGCATTTTGGAAATCTTCTAAATTAATTGGTATATATTCTTTGAGGCTTTCGCGGGTTCTCGAACTGTCAATATTACAATTTACTTTTGGCTTAGACCGCGTCGTCATTTGGGAACTACACCCAGCATTATCAGGTAAGGCCGGACCTATAGCTTGTCTGCCTTTACAAGCATTTACTCTAGAAGTTTGAGCAATATTTGTTTGTAGACCCTGCCTGCCTAAACAGGGCCGCTTAGGGGTGCTTAGATTATGTATACCTTGTGGCGGACAAGAATTTGATCTTACTGTATTTTGTTTACCAGGACAACAATACTTAATCGGCTTATGCCTGTTAGCTGTTTGTGAACCCACACAAACTAACGCTAGACATTGTAGCTTGCATCGTCAGAGTGAATAGAACACTGACACACTGTGAACCGTATCCTATTCATTTTGAATATGCTTTTGAAATGTTCACCATTGAAGAATGAAGAAGAAGAAGAAGATTCTAAAACACAACAAAACTTATTTTATACAACAAAAACTGAATAGTAATACTTTTTTAATAAATGTTCAAAGTGTGCAACTTTAACTTCTTGGCAATAGAAAAATCTATTTAATATCTCTTCCCGTACTTTATGGAAAGTTTCAACTCCGATATTTGCACAAGTCTCTGTTATTTTACGTCGTAAATCCAAAAGGGAATCGGGTTCTGTTTGAAAAACTTTCAATTTAAGATACCCCCACAAAAAAAGGCAAACTGAGTCAGGTCAGGGGATCGCGGAAACCATTTTGTCGGACCACGACGACTAATTCATCGTCGAGGATACGTTGCATCGTAGTGCTGCCAAGAATAGGAAATTTTGAAGAATCTATTCTCGATTCTGAAAAGAATCGATTCCACAATAATCGGTTCTAGATTCTAGAAAAGGATTTCGATTCTCGATTCTAGAATAAAAAAATATCGTTTTTTCGGTTCTAGAATCAAGAATAGTTTCCCCAATTCTAAAATCAAGAATAGTTTGTCTTCTCTTGAAACAAGAATGGCTTGCGATTCCAGGATTGAAAATAGTTTCCAAATTCACATCTTTAGAATTTAAAAATAAATTGATAGGAGAAGTGAGATTAGTCTTCCAATTTCAGAATTATGAAAGTCTTCGAACCTATAATCGGTATTTATTTTATGATTTTAGGATCTTCTAATATTTTTCTTTTTCTTATTTTTTATTTATCTTCGTGACAAATTCAAAATTGCTTAAGCTGTTTTGAAGAATCGGATTTCGATTCTCGATTCTAGAATCGGATTTCGATAGATTGGTCGTCGTGCTCCGACAAAATGGCTTCCGCGATCTCCTGACCTGACTCCGCTTGACTTTTTTGTGGAGGTAACTTAAATTGAAAGTTTTTCAACAGAACCCGTTTCCCTTTTGGATTTACGACGTAAAATAACAGAGACTTGTGCAAATATCGGAGTTGAAACTTTCCATAAAGTACGGGAAGAGATATTAAATAGACTTTTCTATTGCCAAGAAGTTCAAGGAGCACACTTTGAACATGTATTAAAATAGTATTACTATTCAGTTTTTGTTGTATAAAATAAGTTTTGTTGTGTTTTAGTATCTTCTTCTTCTTCTTCTTCGTCTTCTTCTTCTTCTTCTTCTTCTTCTTCATTCTTCAATGGTGAACATTTCGAAAGTATATTAAAAATGAATAGAACACTGTTCACAGTGTGTCAGTGTTCTATTCACTCTGACGACGCAAGCTGCAATGTCTTGTATAGTAAATTGCCTAAATGTTGAAAATGAATCAAAATAATTACGGCACGTGCAGCATGAACTTTAAGTAAAATCTATCAGCGAACAAGCCGGTCGATGTTTAAGTTGGTAAAGTTTTGCGTTAATCCGATACGCAGGTAAACTTGTGAGATGGACTGTACAATACATCTTGTTTGTTGTGTAATATATTCTGTTTGTGAAATTTGTACTCCCGTTGAATGAGCATGTATTATGTTTCGAAGCTTCCGTCGTATACTGTAACTAGTGTAACTGATAGGATTTATTATAATTAATGTTATCAATTACGTACGGTTACAGATATTGTACCTTAGTGATTAAAGTTCATCGCCCTGATACCCTATCTCGCGTTTTATAAAATTATAATAAGTATTTAAAATTTGAACGAGAGGTACTCAAACTGTGAAACTCGGCACCGTGCCAGGCGTTATGATACGTCAGATAGAATTACTTTTTTATTTGTGTAAAAATGCAGGATGGCTCACTGGAGAATACGAGCCTACCATTTCAAAAATAGGCAACCTAAAATACAAACCACAAGGTCCGGTTTATCTAAATTTTTATTGGTCGTATTATGAATCAGATGCTGGACAGTTTACTTGCATAAGTAAAGCACATTTAACTTAAACAAAGTTTTGAATAAATCTATTCGAATGCAGAAAAAACCGATGTGATTTTAACAGGGGAAATATATGTTAATGCTCGGGACATATTGCCACTTTGACTTGTAGATGAGCATTTAAATACAAGACCACACATGAGGTACCAGCAAGATGGCGATAGTGCTCTCGTGTTGTACCCTGTAAACTGTCAAGCTTGTTAAACAGGAATCTCTGATTCATAAGAAGTACAGAAATTTAAATATCATAGTATTTTGTGATGTGTATTTTGGGTTGCCTATTTTTAGACGAGTAGACTCGTACTCCCGTGAATCAGGTCTGTATACAATCACTTCTAACAAACATAAAAATACATATATTAATTTTTAAAAACGCCAAAGTTGGCTTTATAGATACTTCAATTACTTTATTGGAGCCACACTTCTGCGGCGGTTCTTAAAATTTTTAGGTTAACGCAGAGTGAAACAAAAATAAAAAGTTTGAAAAGCACTGCTTAGAATATACGTACGTACAATATGTACTTACAGTTATCAAGAATTAATTTAAATCAGTAATATAAATCACCATTACTCAATTTACTTTGAACATAGCATGTGTGCGGTTTCTGAGGTTTTTTAAATAAAATAATTTAGTTCGTTACGAAAGATCTCATTACCAATTAACAGTAACTATATACAGGGTTAAGTATGGTGGTAGCTCAATTTGTAGAGCGCTCGCTTTCTGAGTAAAACGTCGATTCTGGCTTGGCTTGTTCGAAACCTAAGCATTACTATGCTGATTTATAAATATCTTGTCTGCAACCCACCACACACAATTTCCCAATCCGGCTTGCAGCCGTGGGATCTTAATGATAAAAACCTTCTCTGGAATTTCTGTCGTATGGCTTCGACGTTAAATTGTAGGTCCGCCGTGTTTCTACCTTAGAGCTAAGGGGAAACACGTGGCAGAGAAGAGGCCGATGCACAGCAGAGGGACAAAAAGGCTGTCAATGATGATATACAGGGTTTCAAAAAATAAAAAAAACGGGAGGCATGTGTCAAATGAAGACTATATTTTTTTCCTTGCTATGTCCTTAGGATTAGGCCTGGAAGATTATGGAAATCAATAAACAAAAATCTATTACAGTAAAATTAATGGCTCGATTAATCAATTGATTGGATACTCTTCGAATACAACAATCAAATAACGATTAACCGACGATTTAAAAAAATAGAACGTTAGATTAATCTATTAATATACATAGTCTACCATAAAATTGAACTGTCAATTTACTGTAAATATCGTAAACGTATGGTCGCGAAATTCCCATTCCAATCGATTATTTGAATCAAATTAGCAAAGATCCAATTAGTCGATTATTAACCAATTAATATGCAGTCCTACTTAGGATACTTTGACTGACGATGTAATTTGTTTTGTTTATATAAGATACAGTAAGTCTCCGTTTAACCTTACCCCTGTTAAGGTGGGAAGGTAGCCAATAATTGTAGAACTTAATAATTTTTTTCTGGCTAAGAAAAAACTTATTTTCAGAAACTGATTATGTGAGGAATATCAACTTGTGCAGTAATTAATATCTGTAAAATATAAAAGTCATAATCGTTATGGTTTAAAAGATAGATTTTTAGACATTTACGGACTTAATAACAGTTCCACTAAATCGGCGTTTGAACCATGTTGTAGAGAATTCCTAATTCTAGGGTATGACATATTTTATAATTTTATTTATTATTTTGAAACTTGTATAATGCAACTTTATTGGAATTTTATACGTCTCAATAACACAAAAGTAATCATAGTATCTTACCTAATTATCCAATCTGTTTCAAATTTTGTTAATACCTAAACTTAATCATTATATCAAGATATAATTTAAAAATTTTATATTCAATGGCTAATTAAGACTGTACTTATCCATAATAGTTTAGTAAAATATTGCAGAGTAGTGCGGCAGAGGTCAGAAAAGGATAAAAGAGTACACACATTTCGGCACTTTATACCTGAGTGTAAAGGACGTAATCCTTCTCGTCCGGGCTTATTTTCTAAATTTGCAGGCATAAGTACACAAAAAAGTGTATTTTATGAGACTGAAACTTCCAATTTTATTTTAAATATAAATACTTGAGTAGATTATAAATTACCTATAGAGCGCAGATTTCTAGCTTAATGCTTATTTCCTTTTTTAAACCTCTGTGTTTATTTCATTTTTCGTGCTAATCGAACTACACAAAAACTAATAAATATGAAAAAATCAAGCACATGTTTCAAGCTGATAGATGATAATCCTATATCTCTTACCCCAAGTACCTAACGGAAATTTGGAGATTGTAAAACCCTGCATTCCATAACTGTACATTTTTTCTATAGGTACCTAAGTATGCATTTTCCGTCTTGAACTTCTTTTTGCTTGGTACGCTTGCTGTTGTTGTATTTACTATTTTTCGTTACTAATTATTATCTGTTATTGTTATTGCTTCTGGTGTGTTATTATTTTATTGTTATCATTATTAAGTTATTTGTGTTTTTATAAAATGCGAAGTACTGGCATCGTGAAAAAGCGAGGAAAGCGATCGCTAGCTCAGAAGTGTCGACGAAAGCGCGAAAAAGTGCTTAAGGCTTGTGCTAATGACAATTACGTTGCTGAAGATACTTACCTTGAATATTTTGAAAAGTAAGTCTGTATTCTTCAACATTTTTTAGCAATAGTATTACAAGTGATTCAAATGAATACATTATTTTAATTAAAAAACTATTCACAATAAACTTGAATTTCCTTGAAATAATGCGCTGGATTTACCTATACATTTATTTTAGTGTGGCAGAAGAGTCTCTACCAGAGCTGGAAATCGAACAAACGGAATGCATGCAAGACATTCCAATGGTAACCGGGAATAGAATTGTCGATATCGAGTTCTTCCTTAAAGAAACAACAAAACTTCACGACCACAACAGAAAATGTACTATGGGAAAAATGAATTTCATTAAAGAAAGAAAGCAAGGGCTTGTGTCGTTTCTATATTATTACTGCGACACTTGCGAGAAAACCTTATCTTTATGTTCCCATCCAGCGAATAATAATTTAAACCAAACGTTTGTTTGGGGAGCAACATCAATTGGAATTAGTTATGGCCAAGCTGATGAATTGTTGTCGGTTATAAACACACCAAGTATAACTCCCAAATATTACAGAAAATTCGAAAATGAAATTGGAGCAATTTGGGAAACAAAACTTCAGGTAGCAATGGCGGAGGCAGCAAAAGAAGAAAGGAGGATGGCCATCGAACGAGGTGATATAGAGCATGGAATACCATTTATAACAGTGATTGTCGATGGTGGTTGGGCAAAGCGTTCGTATGGGCATGGTTTTTCATCTTTATCTGGAGTAGCCTGCATCATAGGAGAAAAGACGAAAAAATTAATGTATTTAGGCATTAGAAATAAATTTTGCCTTATTTGTGCCAGAGCCGCAAGTAAAAACGTCAGCCCAAGAACTCATAAGTGTTTTAAAAACTTTAGTGGAGCTTCTTCTAGTATGGAGCAAGACATTATAGTACAAGGATTTAATGAAAGTGAAGTTACGTATGATTTACGATACAAATATGTTGTCGGTGACGGAGATTCAAGTGTTTACGCTAGAATTTTAGAAAATGTTACTTACGGAAGATATGTGCTAAAATTGGAGTGTGCTAATCATATTACACGAGCATTTACTTCAAACATGCATAAATTAGCGGTAAATACAAAATTCGAAATTTCTGCTCGTCGAATTTTAAAAAGTAAATTACCAAGACTGAGTGCTGCAGTAAGAAAGTCCGTTGCGAAGGGAGATGATACTAGACAGTTATGCGAAGACCTTAGAAATATACCGTATCATGTTTTCGGCAATCACGTAAAATGTAGAGATGAATACTGCGTAAGAAAAAAAAATAACGAAGAAAATTATATACCTTTGCTACAAACAAGTGCATTGTTTGAAGAAATTTGCAAAGTAATAGACAACGTCGTTCGAAAAGCAAATCGTCTTTCAAGGAATGTCACTACCAACTATGCCGAGAGGTATATGAGTCTTGTGGCAAAATTTTCTGGTGGAAAGAGGATTAATTATATTCTAAGAGGATCGTATCAAAGACGGTGTTATGGTGCAGCGCTATCCTTTAATTCAGGACCGTCGTGGCATATATACGGTTTGCCATCATTAAATGAAAAACATAGGTTAAATACATATTCTCGAAAAAGAAAATACCTCAATGAATATAAACGTCTTCACCCTAAAAAGAAGAAGAAATTTGATGAACACAATAATGCAGGAATAAACAATGATTATGGACCAAATGCAGCACAAGAAGATTTATCAGAAGACGAAATGAAAGTGAGACAACAAGAAATTTTATCGTGCCTAAAAAGTGATAATATAAATTTAATTGCCACGGAAACAGTAGGGCAACACGACAACGTAAAATGGTACGAAGTACGAAGAAATAGAATTACTGCGTCATCGTTTGGACGAATATGTAATCGAAGAGATACCACTTCTTGTCATTCTTTCCTGAAAACTCTTCTTTATAACTCACCTTACCTAACAACAGATGCAATAGTTTATGGCAGAACACACGAAATTGTTGCTATAGAAAAATATGAGGAAATCAAGAAAGTGAAAGTTAAATCAAGCGGCTTCTTTATATCTAAAGAATACCGTCACTTAGGTTGTAGCCCTGATGGACTTGTGAATGATAACGGATTGGTGGAAGTGAAGTGTTTATACTCGATAAGAAACCAAAAAATTAAGGAAAGTTTAGAAAATAAGCAAAAAAATATGTGCGTAAAACTTGAGGAGGGTAAATTATATTTGAAAAACAACCACCAATATTTTTATCAAATTCAAGGTCAATTAAATATATTAGATAGAACTTATTGTGACTTAGTTTTATATACAGATTTAGATCTAGAAGTGATTCGGATTGTAAAAGACGTGGATTTTTGGAATCATGTTATGTTGCCAAAATTAAATGCTTTTTTTTTTAATTGTATGTTACCGGAGCTGGCTGATCCGCGAATTCCTAGAGGTTTGCAAGCTAGGGATTCCGAGCTAATAATCAATGCTCAAAAAAAAAGAAAAACCAAAGTTTAATCATTTCCTATTTCTTGTTGTAATTTATTAGTTTGTATTGTTATAGTTTTAGATGCGTATATAAATCATAATAAAATTATCTATATTCAGCAATTTATTCACTACCTATTCTGTTTATTTTTACTTCATTGTAATTCATTTTTATGGCAACAGGTCACTAGCGCGCGGCGGTTAATTTAATGTACAAGTTCTAATCCTACCTGTAAGAAACGCGCGACGTGTTTGAAACCACAAAATTTATTAAATCTCGATTTTTGCAAGTTGTAGGACAGTATACATAATTAAAAAAACAGTAGTAATATATACATACATATCTTTATTTCTTATAATAATTATAACTTACACCTTCAACAAAATGAAAGCGAGAAATATTGCTACTTCTGTACAATTCAATCATATTACCAACGTGTCACATGCGCTTCGTTGACTCACAATTAGTAAACTTACGTTGAATTTCTACGCTATTAATTTTTACGTAAATATTTAACTGTACGTCTTTTAAAACAGAAAGACATGTATATATATCTGGGTGAGCTCTATAAAAACATGAAATAAAATGACTATGAAAAGCCTCCCAACAACTAGTGGTTTTTTCTGTTGTAGCACTACAAGACGCCCACAAATGTGGAGGAAACAACGCAACCAACAACCAATTTCAGAATGTACATCTTTGTATTCTGAGACTAAATCTAAATTTTAAAGTTTTCTGAACCACGCTTGGGTTAAATAAAGTCTGCAGATACTGATTTTACTTATTGGCCATACTTGCCTTATACTCAAATGTATAGACCTTTCGAAATCACACACAACTTCTGCAGGGTAAAAAACTAGGTTTATGCTTTGACAATACTTCAATAGTAACTGAAAATCTAAAGAATAAGTTGAGCTTTGTTTGTCGTGTAACAACATGAACACCACTGGTATGTAATTTCAGGGAAAAGCATTTCACAGGTAAAAAACGAATTTTTAATCTCATTAAGATATATGTAGATAAGACTAATCCCACGACGGCGCGCTAGTGGCCAGTACGTTTTATGGGACCTTTCATTAGCCAGGTAAAAAAATTTAACCGCGCGCGCTGGTGACCGATCACCATTTTTACAACTAAGTAGGTAGGTCTTTAATATTTTATGCTACGTAGCTCTTTACGGTGTATACGTAGGCTTAAATAAAGCAAGTAAGTTGGGTTGCCTATTTTTACCTTTTATGTCGTTATGAATTCAGCCAGGGTACCTTCCCACCTTAAGGCAAATCGTAAACTTTTTTACAAAACTCTTTAGCCTCAAAATGGCGGCCGCTACAGTTTTCTGAAAATCTCGATTTTAAGGCTACTCAAAAAGTAGTTGTCTGACCGGGATCAACTACCACTGGTTTGAGAGCCCTTTTAGGTAGTATAGGACGAAATCAAATTAATCTCGAAAATCTGAAAAAATGCTTAATTGTTGTGTTGCGTAGTTTTAAAAATAAAATTAATTAACAGTTCCATATAATATGCCTGAAATAATCCATCTGTTTTTGTAAAGTCAAATAAACCTTAGATTTCTGTACCTTTAATAAATAGATAAATAGTACAATTCAAGAAAGGCTACTGCCAATGCGCGAGCTACTGGAGGTGCCGTTTATGCCATTCTGCCTAAAAATGGCTATATTTTGTGTAGGTTTACATTTGGAATGCTATTTAAGCACACCTGTTGGGCGTATGTCGTTTTCTAATATTGCTTTCCAACAAGATTTGAGGGCTTTGCGATTACCAAGTAGGCTTGATTTAGGATAAACGGCGGCCGGCGCGGCGACGTAAAGAATTTGGATTACGTTTATCACCACTTACAGTTAAAGTACTTAGGTAGGAAGTCTTAGTTGTAAAAAAGGTACGTAGTAAACCTGCAACTACGGAATTAAATTCAAAATTCATATTTAACTATAAAATTAGCAATTGAGGAAAAAAATATTCTCTGCAAGTAATATCCTAATATGGAAAAATACTTAGATGAGTTAAACAATCATTGCTTAAGCAATTTTGTATTTGTCACGAACATAAATAAAAAATAAATTAAAAACTGTTGATTATACTTTTCAGATGCTACTACCAAGTATGTAAT
>JABXWE010007822.1:0-40359 GCA_014611495.1 Limonius californicus
GTGACGAACCTCACCCTACATACCGACTCCAACACCCCTTACGTGCGTGACGTAATTACGGAACGGGCTACCAGACATCATGATAGACTTACATACCATCCAAACGACATCGTCAAACCACATACGTGAATCCTCCAGTGTGAAACCATCATCCTCAATCAATAGGTAGAGGAAACGGCGAGGAAGCTCCAGTGGGTGCCAAACTCATCAAACCAATCAACTTTATAAACAGATTGGCTCATAGAATCTCTTTTAATTCTGATTGCTGATGACTATGTTTTCAATAAAATAAAAATGTAAATATAGTTCCGATCTTCGTAGTATCGTTTTCATTACTTGCTCCAGTATTTCTGGTGTGGTTTCTGATACTACCGCATTAATTATGCTTCTAGCAGCTTCGTCAATATTTGGTGGACGCACAGCATACACTTTCTCTTTAATAAAACACCAAACAAAAAAGTATAAAGGGTTGCGATCGGGTGATTTCGCGGGCCATAAAATGGAACCGTCACAACCAATCCATCTATTTGAAGTGTTCGTCGAACCCTTCTCATATATATATATATATATATATATATTATATATATCATATTAGGCAGTATGCTAAACGAAATCTCATCAATAGCTTGTTTCAAAACATTGAGGTATTCATTGGCATTAAGACGATTTGTTAGGCATTTTGGTCCAACAATTCTGTGAAACGGAAAACCTTCTTTAGTGACCACATTGACGAAATTTGTGTGGGTTTTCCTCAGTCCAATGGTGAGTATTATCCATATTAAATACGCAATCACTCATCGCTCCAAAGAATACGTCTTAGGAAGTTATTATTGTCACGAATTCTATTTAAATACGATATGATACGGATAGAGAAGATTTTCTCGCAGAGCCAAATGTACGGTCTTGATATTAGGGATATTTAATGTTGCAGCTAATTTTTAGGTACTCACAAAGGGCTCTTCGTATGCTGTGTCAGAAATTTGTTCTTCCAGTTGTATTGTGCGCCTTTGCCTTGGCCGACCATTTGCAACACAAATGCTTCGTTTAGAGTAGCTGTAGATAAAATACAGATAGTTAGAATGCCCGCCAAAGGTCAGCAGAGGGTATGCGTAGAAGAAGAAGAATTTAGGGAAATGTAATATATTTCAAAATATGCTGCCAACAGAATTTCATACAGAATCCTTGAAAGCTGTATTCGATGAGAAGAATATAATAATACAGCAAACGTCAGTGAATTTGACAAGTGAATTGTGTAATTTCTGCTTTCAATAATCACTCCCTCTCTATCCTTTAGAGAGTGTCTGTCCGGTGTTAAACGTACGGCTTTCCCATCTCTCTCCACTTTCCTCTATCCACCACTTTTCTTTGCCATAGCTTTTCAGCCATTTTCTAAGGTCATCTTCCCATCTCATCCTAAGCTTTCCGGTACTTCTGTTGTCTGTCAATGGTCGCTACACAGCTGGTGCTGGCATTCACTAAAAAAAAAGTTCAGCACTTGAAACTTGAAAATGAAACTCGAAATAAGTTTTTACAACATAATTAACAATTTGTCCTACCTTAGTTTTGTTCGGTAAGGAAATCTCCGCCGCTGTGCGGGATGGTCGCTTGTAACGGATCAGAAGACAGTTGTTCACGGGATTGGAAGTTTTAATCCGGCACAAGTCGAGAGAACAATTTCACTGAATTGTCTTTACAAAAAGTTGACACTCTGCTAATATTTTTAATCTGACACAAGTCGAAGAAGATTCTATTGCCTAAGGCAGAAAACGAAAATATATTCAATTAGCAGAAGTTGCTAATAAACCGATATTCAAAAAAAGCACGTCAGTTCACTCCCAGGGGCTAGCGTCCACTGCCTTCCCCCTGCCGCAAAACGTTTACCCAAATCAAATTGTTCTAGAACAAATTCTTATACGTGTGACTTCCGAGAAGTATAACATTTCCAGGGCCATCCTGCAGACAAAAGGGTTCTAAGAAATGTTTTCGGCCGGTGCTAAACAGATTAAACATGCTTGACAAGCGTTCGATTAATTTTCGAAAGTGGCCTCCCATAAATTTAATCTTCGGAAATAATGAAAATAGCAATGGACTAAAGGAAGGCAATTGAAATAGAATTTTAATTCCTATGAAGCGGCAAAACCAAACGAACATAACAATCTTCCACTTTTGTCTTACTCCTCACCCAACCGTCTATCATGTGATTTCTCAGACTAACGCCTAACATGGCTCGTTTCATTCCTCGCTGTGCCATTTGTAATAAGTTGATGAAATGTTTTGTTAGTGACCAAGTTTCCGATCCGTAAGTTCTATTTGGGAGAATATATTGGCTGAATACTTTTGTTTATTGATGTTGAGCCAGTTCAACTATAAATTTGGCAAGTCGAATTTTGCGTCTTATTTCATTTTCTTGACTGTTTATTGCGAATCCTATATTCAGTCCTAAATATACGTATTTACTAACCATTTCCAGTTTCCTGTATCCACATTTACTTTGTAAATCGATTGGGTGATGACTTGCCATGACTTTTGTTTTTACTTTCTTTATGTTAAGACCTATTTTTCGGGTGACTTCTAGCAGTGCCGTTACCATTTCCTGTAATTGTTTTCACTCTCCGCTACGAGTACCGCATGGTCTGCAAATCGCAAGTTGGATAACTTTTGTCTATTGATATTAGTGCCTTTTTCTACCCAATTCACCATCTTAAATGTAACTTCTAAGACGTTTGTTAATAGTTTTGGGGATATTGTACCCCTTTGTCGTATGCCTCTTTGTAATTTCACTGGTTCGGTGTTATCGAAAGTTTTAATAGTTACAGTTATTTCCAGTAATGAAAATAATGAAGTCAAACGTTTCGTAAATACACCTTCACTTAACATTCAACATTGTTCCAATTGTAAAAATTTGTGTTAATAATATCAATAAATAAAAACGTATTCTTCATTATAACTTTAATTTTCTTATATCCGATATAGGAGGTACCAGGCGCGCAAAGTGGTCACCTGCATGTTTTATTTTTCGTTACTGCCGACCTTTTGACAATGTAATGTCAATTTACCAAGGTGGTATTGAGAAAATGTATTTTACTAATTCCAATACCTTCCAGTCAACAAATCCTACATTAACTAAAAATTATTCACAATGTAAAGTAGAATGAAACGTTCATATATACGTCCCGATTCGTCCATTCTTTATGTATTGTCAACAAGTTGAAAAGGAATTGATTATAATTTCGGGCATCTGTGTATTTCTATCTAAGAAAGGTGGGAAACGATGTTGTACCTAGCACCTGCATTATTTATAAACAAACGCCGCGCCGGCTGAGAGTTAAGAAACACCGATTATTTTAATAAACTCTTGTCTACCATATAATTACTTATTTTCAATAATAGAAAAACATTTGTACGACAATTCTGATATAGAATTTCATGATAGAAACCGATTAAAAAATAAATTATTTATAAACCTAATTACTACTTTGGTTATAGCGGAATGTGGAACGTTGGTTAACATCATTTCCAAAATTTAAACATGAGTCGTTAATATCGAAGCAGTCTTCTTCTGAGATTTGTGGGAAGCACACCGACTGGGAGTGATAGAATTGTATGTCAAATGTAAGTACAAGAAGAATAAACATTTGCTTGAAACTGTTAATAAATGGTAAAACATGGGTTTAAAGTTTTAAAAATTTATTTAAATGTTTTTCAATTACTAAGGTAACCTTTCCTAGTTTCGGCAATATTTAA
This sequence comes from Limonius californicus, assembly GCA_014611495.1. Taxonomy (NCBI): domain Eukaryota; kingdom Metazoa; phylum Arthropoda; class Insecta; order Coleoptera; family Elateridae; genus Limonius; species Limonius californicus. The sequence continues at coordinate 3,745 of JABXWE010007822.1, forward strand.
TAGTGCGTTATAGTAACCATAATTTATATCATATATACATATATAATTATATATAGTGGAACATAATTGGTACCCCAGACTTGTTTAGTGAAACATCTACTTAAATTATAAAATCAAACAATATTTTTAATAAAAAGAATTATTGCACCAATTTTGGGCCTCCAAAATGTTTCATTTGCATGAATACCTACACGCCCAAAAATTATTAAAGGCTTAATCGGCGAGTAAATGTTTCACTTGTAACATGTCAAAATCGACCATGGTATCAAATTTTAAACCTCAAATATGCCATACAATTTAAGCAATATTAGAGACAGTAAATTTGTTTCATACTTTAGTTCCACAAATCCTTAATTAAAAAAATGTAGCATTTTTTTTATTTTAGATGGGCAAGTCGGACGTACACGATGTTTTTAAATACATTCAAATTCTTATAACAGCAACAGGCATGTGGCCAAAATCTGACGCTACGCTGCTCTACAAAATTAAAGGTTTTGTCTCCTATTTCCTGTCAGCAGCATTCAATGTTTTGGCTGTCATGCAAATTTATTACACTTTTAACGGCATAGAAAGCGTGGACCATGCGTTTTTCCTCAACTTAGCAATAATATTTTATTTGCCAAAAATCGCTATATTTTTTTACAACAGGCAAGAATTTTTCAGGATACTAAACCAACTTAATAAACCCGCTTTTCACACCTACAATGACGATTTTGATTTTTATCTTGCCAACAGAGTAGGGATTTTTACTAAACTTCAGTTGGGTTTTCAAATACTTTGCATGTCAACGCTGTTCTTAGTAGGCTTCATACCATTTTTTGGCGACGCCTTTAAGAGCGACTTGCCAGTGCCTTTTCCTTTTGACCTATCGCACCAATCCAATTTGATCTACGGACTGTTTTGGGTGATCCAAATAACCATCTTGAACCTTAGTGCCTTGAACAATACTGCCGTCGATATTTTGGCTTGCAGTTTTATGGGAATAGCAGCGGCACATCTCGAAATTTTAAGAGAAACACTTCACAACTTAATTGATAGACAGCGCTTTAGTGGAAATGAAACAGCAGGTTTGCCAGTGTATGGAAAATATAGCGAGGAAATACTCCGCAAAATTAAAGATTGTGTGCAACACCACATTGCAATAGAAGAGTAAGTAGATAGTGTTTAAAAATAAATAATCATGACATTTATTATGGTTTCTATTTCATGTATTTATTTCCCCAAACATTCCTAAAATACAGTCTTGATACACCAATACGAATACTAATCAATTTCATTTCTGTAGCTACGAAAATGAACGTTTTAATATTAATAATAACATTTTAAAAATGCAATCACTAGATACTTTGCAACCTTTGTTAGTGTCAAAAAATTACAACTAATTACACGTATAATTAATTTTGGCGATCTGTGTATTATTTACCTTAAATAACTTTTGACTAGCTGAACCCGTCGGCTACGCTCTACGCATTGTATGGTAGCTTGTTTCAAAAAAGGAATCAATGCTAGCATGCACACTGGAGTAGAAAAGTATGTAAACAGTGTTTAAAAGTAAAACAAGCTTAGTTATTACCTAAATTAACAGTTGCAAATAATTTTGTGTACAAAAACAACTGTCTTAAAAATACAAATAATAATAAATTACATTCATGAATACATCAGCAATGCAATAAGTGTTTTTATCGATACCAAAATAGCAAATGTTTCCTTTCTTCTTCTTGTGCCTTCTCCTACGGGAGCTTGGCGATGCCTTTTGATGCGGTAGCTAGAAACTTCTTCTTCTCCAATCTTTATGCCCTATCAGGCGTCGGATGTGGGTTCCTTGTCCTGCATCCATTTCTTCCATTCTTTCCTGTCTCTTGCTAGGGTTCTCATTTCCTCTACCGTTTTTCCTCTTTCCAGTCCTATTTCTCGGATTTGGTCCATCCATTTTCTCCTTGGTCTTCCCCTTAGCTTTTTGCTTGGTTTTCCAGTTTCCATTTTTTTTTGCAATTCTGTCTGGTGACATTCTCACTATATGCGCGTAAGTTTAATTGTTTCTTTCTTATTTTTTTTATTTGTACTTGTTTTGATATTTTTCTAATATTGTCGTTTCTTATCCTGTGCCATTTAGTTTTCCCTGCGATTTTCCTGAGATGTTTAATTTCAATAGCATTTATTTTACTTTCATCATTTTTCTTTAATGCCCAGTATTCATAGTGTATGTTATTGTTGGTATTCTTATCATGTTACGGATTTTCCTTTTCACCTTCATGTCTGTCTTTATGTCCTAGTATTGATTTGTTTATGGAGTATTATATTCTTGTTGATTTATTTGCTCTGTTTGATATTTCGGGTTCTATTTTCCCACCCTCCGTTATTATACTTCCCAAGAATTCGTATGTGGTTACTCTTTCCAATATCGTATTTTTGCATTTAATTTCTTTGTCGTTTTGGGTGTCTTTTTTCATTCACAATCATAGTTTTCGTATTATATATATTTAATTCCATTTTCATGTGCTGAATTTAACTACTTCTAGATTCCTGTACACTATTACTGATTTGATTCGGTTATATGTTTCCTTAATGGCTCGAAATACGAATCATAAACTTTGTCCGTACCATTGCCGAAGGTTCTTTAACGATGGAGTTCTTTGCCGAATGTATTAATATTACCATTCAATCGCTACACACTTTCAACGTTCGGTACGATCTATTAAAAATAAGCGAATATTAAGGGGTTTAAGACTAAACCCGAAAGAAAAATTATCTATCTATATAATTATTAAATTTTAGCTAAACCCGTTGGCTATGGCCTACGCTTTGTATTGTTACGGGCCAATCGAACGTTTCTGTCGGGCCGCAACAAAACCGACGGAAAAAGTTCTTCGGGTAGCACAAGGACGGAGGGTTCGAGGAACACGACTACGGGAAAATAGTCTTTATTTATACGATGCTCGCAATATGTCAAAATACTTGGGCGCCACCCTTTCAAGTTGCAGCTATAAGTAGATCCTCGTGAAAGGGCCAAGAACCGAAAGCTTACGGAAAGTTGAACCTACCTTGTTGCGCTTTCGTCTTGCCTCAATACCACTTACAAAACAGACAAAGAAGGAAAGTACACAAAACAACAAGTTGTAGGATTTTAATAAATTCTTATAAATATATTAAATATGATAGGAAAAGGTTGGTCCATTCAAGACGACAATATATAATAAAATAGCCTCCAAACCACCGATTCCATCTTTTGAACCGCCACTAACTACATCATGGTAAGATAAAAAAAAGAAAAGAACTGCGCAGTTAGTAGTAAGAAATACAGATGAATAACTAACTCTATTAAACAATCGGCAACTGAAGGTTGCTTTATTTCTTGATAATACGACTACTTTAACGTCTTATAAACCGAAGTAATTTGTAAACAAATAGTCACTTATAAACTTCACTACTAACTATTATTACGCATAGTGTTCGCCTTAACAGGGAGTCGACGCGAAGGAAAACCGGTTAACTTACGTTCGATCGCTTCCCCCAAGGATAGAAAAAAAGATCTGCTAGGCTGACGTCACTGGACAATGGTGTCGAATTACATGATATTTGAATGATGGCCTCAAGTCGCAGAATATTTCATCAGAATAATGGACCAAGGTGCTGTGGAGTATGATGATGATGATGATGATTCTCTGGGTCGGAGCAAGCTCCTGCACTTAGGCCACCAGAGCCCATTGTGCTCCCTAGGGGTTGCAAATGACTTCACTCCCTGAACAGGTCCGTCGCTTCGGCGAAGGACAGAATCCTGTTCAAGGGCGTGTCTTGAATGTCTCTTGGTTCAAGAAAGGGAGATCCAAGGTGTTTGTGTCTTAAGGCCGCTAATGCCTTGCATTTGCAGAGGACATGTTCAGAGGTTTCCTCTTGCTCTTGACATTTCCTACACTGGTTGTTTAGCACAAACCCTATAGTGTGGAGATGACTATTCAGATGTCCGTGACCTGTAAGGAGGCCCGATATTATCCTGATTTGTCTTCTGCTGAGATTCAGAATATAGTCTACCGCTGTGGTGTAACAAAAATGGAGAGAATATGAAATGATGAAATAAGAAGAAGAATGAATGTGCAGCCAGATACTTTCAACTACATAGAAAAAAAGACCTCAATGATACGGAAACGTTAGATGTTGTAGTAGTAGCAGATGGATAAATAGAGTGACGGACGGGAACCCAATAGGTAGGGGAAAAGGGAAAGGCCAAGAAGATCATGCAGGGACGAAATTGATGAAGCAGTGGAAAAAAGAAACATCAGTGATGGAGAATGGAACAACGAAACAAAATGGAGATTAAGGCTGAGAGAAGGAAGCCGGTGACAACCATAAAATCGAGAATATATATTTGACCAAATTATGCAAATGGAAAAATACCAACATAACTAGCTGATGTAAACACTAAAAGCAGAAATCTGCTGCACAGAGTTATTGCTGAAACGATAGCTCTTTACTAAAACGATTGGAACGGATAACATGGTTAATTTTATATGTAATGAACGACAAAAGAAACCACAGGGTATTCCCATTATATTTATGAATTTTGTGTACGTTTTCAAGTATTTAAAAAGAAGCTAATACTTGCCGTTAATTGATATTATTTCGTGAGCAGAAAGACCGGCTGAGTGGTTCGCCGATTGTTTGAACAAATTCCAACCAGTGTTCGTTCTGCGGTTTTGCGTGAAAATAGCATCAGTACTGCTCCCATAAACACCAATAAGAGCGGAGTTTAATTGAAATGCTATGAAACATAACTAGAGATCACCTAGCCTAATGAGTATAGACGCTGGTTGTAACGCAAGATGGCTCTAGTTCGATTGTCGGGAATCGCCGTAGAATCTAGTTAGTTTTTCATAGGGAATTTCGGTCTTTAGGTCAACTCAGCCTCATATGAGTACCTAGGCGTAACATCTTGGGGTAATAAAAAACGGAGTGCTGGTCACACTACTTCCCTCATAATGTTGACCGACCCTAACAAAACCTGTACTTTCTATTGTCCCAAAGGCGTTGTGGCGTCATAAGGGAAGACTATTATTGTTATAAAAGATAACTAAGATGTGCCAATCATGTAAATGTTTGCTAATTTCGAGTAGAATTAGATATACCCCTAAACTGCGTTGGGATGTACTCTGTAAGTACGCATAACTGGTAACTAATCATGTAAATGTTTATTGGTTTGGACTAGAATTAGATGTATCTTCGATAAAATTTGTTTTTAAATTGTGGGTGGCAGTAGATTACCTTCGAATAATACTATCAAAGTTAGTATAACCGAATTGTTTTGCAACATTGTAAATATTTACTAAGATAGCAGGAAACATTTAACATTATATTATTTTGTTTTCAAGAATCTGCTCCAAGCATTCATTTCTTCCAACTATAAAAATAACTAAAGTGTTCTCGCAACTACATTATTTAATACACGCCGGTCGCGGTTTCGGTATTTTATGAAAGATAAACTTGTGGCTATCCCAAGATGTATGTATGCGAAAATGCTAATTAATCGCGTAAGTGTTCATTGATTTCGAATAGAATTTTCATATCTCAGCCATATTTCTACAACCGATTTGTTTTTAGTATGCTAGGTCGCCGTTCTAGTAATACAATGGTTGCAAAGATTTACTTTTACAATATTAAACATATAAACTATATACTGTATAGTATCTACCTATATTTAGTGAAATAATGTTGCTGGCTGCCACGGTCTTTATACTACTAGTATAAAGACCGTGGCTGGCCGCAATTTTGATTTTAAGAAACGTTAATTTTAAAATTTACTCTACAATTCAAGAAATATTGCATGTTAACGATTACTATTTTTAATAGATTGATTAAGTCAATCGAGTTGACCTTCACGTACATGTTTCTGGTACAATTTATGTCAAGTACGACTATTATTTGCACTACAGGATTTACTTTTATTATTGTAAGTAGTACATATGCCCTTTAAACAAATATGAGGGTTCGAATTTTAATTCTCATTTTCCAGGTACCATTACAGTCGGTTCAGTTTGGAGTTTCTTTTCTATTTTTCGCTTGTGTAACTGTACAGTTAGCTATTTATTGCGCTTTTGGAGACGATGTAATGATTCAGGTTAATAATTCAATATTAATCATAGTTTTAGGAAAAACATGGTTCAGAATACAATGAAAACAGTATGTAATTTTATCAGAGCTTAAAAAAACTTTTGTAGAGTTCGAGAATAAGAGAAGCTTGCTACATGTCCGAATGGAATAATTGTGACACAGAAATCCGAAAATGTCTGTTTATTATTATGGAACGTTCCAAACGACCTTTTATTTTAACTGCTGGAAAGTTTGCTCCACTCACGCTGAACTCTTTGGTATTGGTAAGTGGAAAATTATACAGAGCAAATAAAAAGTACGGAGGTAGCGATGATCTGCTACTAATGTAAATTATATGAAATATAGTTTTAAATAAAAGTTTTTCTTATAATAATACTGATGTATAAAAAATTGTTTTAGTTGATACGTTATAGCGTAGCTTAAGATTCTCTCAATACGCATTTACAATTGTTTTTTATCTATTTACTATAATATTTTCTTCTTTTTATTGGAGTTTAAAATTAAAAAATATTATAAAAGGCATTTATAGAAAAACAGTTTTACTATAACAAAATGTAAGACATATGACTGCCTTTCCCACACAAGTGGTTGCGATAAAAAAACCTAAGAGACGAACATTTGTAAATATTTTATGCGCTGGAGTAAGGTTTAGCAAATTGAATATTAAGCTATAAACAAATTATGTTACTGTGGTTGAAATGTGAATTTATAGCTGTGTACTGTTGCTTTATTAGTAAAGTTGTACATTTTTATTTAATTTTTAAAGCTGTATACCCAGTACGCCCCTGTGTGTAACTAATTAAAGAAATCACTGGGTGGCCCTAATGTATTGTTAGTTAGAGTTGCATATTCGTAGTATATTGTTAGAGCGGTGTGTTTAGCTATGTGAATACGTAAGTATTTTAAATTAAATAATGTACTGTGTGAACTAGTGCACTCGTATTGTATTATTAGAGCTATGTGCTCATCAGCAGTACTGTGGGTACCTAATTAAGTTATGGACTCTGTGTCCTTAATTTATTTTGAGAATTGAAATTTATTATTAGAGCTGTATGCTCATTTATGATACTGTGTGTATCTAATGAACTAATGTACTGTATGTCCACAATTTGTTGTGGAAGTAGTGTACTCCTATTTTACTGCTAGAGCTGCCTGCTCATTAACAGTAGTGTGTGTCGCAAATTAACTAATGGACTATTACTTCCAATTATGAGTGTTATGTATTTCTAGTTTATTATTAGAGATATATGCTCATTAATGATGCTGCGTGTCCCTAATGAACTAATGTACTGTGTAGCCCCAATTTGTTGTGGAAGTAGTGTGCTTGTATTTTACTGTTAGAGCTGTGTGGCCATTAACGGTAGTGTGTGTCGCAAACTAATTAATGAATCTTAAGCCCCTAATTTATTGTGACAGTTGTGTGCCTTTATTTTATGCTTAGATGTGTATGTTCAGTAATGGTACTATGTACCTAATTAAATAGTGCACTGTATGGCTCCAATTTGTTATGAAAGTAGTGTGCTCGTGTTCTAGTGCTACAACTACGTGCTCGTTAATGGCAGTGTGTTTAGCTAATTAACTAATAGATTGTATGCTACCAATTTATTGTACAATCAGTGTACTCGTGTTTCTCTGCAAGCTCTATATGCTCATTAATGATGATAATAGGGATCTCTAATTACCTAATGAACTGTATATCACTAATATATTGTAAAAGTAGTGTGCTCGTGTTTTACTGTTAAAGCTGTGTGCACATTAAGGATAGTCGAAGGAAACTTCTTGGCCGGATTAATAATAAAACACAGTTTTGGAGAAGTTATGCGGCCATTTAATAAAATTCTTTCAGTTTTAATAAGTTAGAACATCAAGAAACATTCCAATATTAAAACATGAGTACGCTTACGTTTCGCTAAAAATTTTAGCTTCTTCAGAGACTGGAATATTACAAAAAATGAGATTAATAAATTAACGAGCGTATATAACTTACCAAAAATAGCATTTGAAGTTGAACATATTAAAAATTATTAAACCAAAGCATGGCAATTAGTGTCAATAAATAAAACATAACAACAAACTAAAATTTGTAATTGTTAAAAGGTTTTCCTAAATAAAGTCGTAGGACATGTTGAGAGTGTGCGGACTAATATATGAAAACATGAAAGGAAATAATTTCAATAAGTACACAGGGGGGTAATCAGAAAGAATTATGAAAATAAAAGTAATAGCTGAGTAGCTTAGATCATAATTTAAATACACTTTAATATATTTTAACATTAATTTCTGATTACTCCCCTGTGTACTTATTGAAATTATTTCCTTAAGTTATATACGCTCGTTAATTTATTGATCTCATTTTTTGTAATATTCCAGTCTCTGAAGAAGCTAAAATTTTTAGCGAAACGTAAGCGTACTCATGTTTTAATATTGGTATTTTTCTTGATGTTCTAACTTATTAAAACTGAAAGAATTTTATTAAATGGCCGCATAACTTCTCCAAAACTGTGTTTTATTGAGGATAGTGTGTGTCACAAAACAACTAATAAACTGCGACCCCCTAATTTACTGCGAAATTGATATTTTTATTATATTGTTCTAGCTGTATGCCCCATAGTGGTATCGTATGCATGTATTAATTATTAGAACTGTGTGCTCAGTAATGGTATTGCATTGCCCCATTTATAGTGAAAGCAGTGTACTTGTTTTTTACTATTCAAACTGTGTGCTCATTAACTGTAGTATGTGTCACAAATTAACTCATGGACTGTGCACTCCTAATTTATTGTGATAGTAGCGGGCTCGTGTTTTACTACTAAAACGGTGTGCTTATTAATAATAGTGTATGTTACAAATTTTGTTATTAAATCTTTGTGCTCATTATTAATGCTGGGTGCAACTAACTAAGTAATAGACTACGTATCTCAACTTTACTGAAAGAGTCTTCCTCTATTTTTATTATATTATTAGAACTGTATGCTCGGTACAGTGTTACCCAACTTTATTCTGAAAGTAGTGTGCTGTGTGCTCGTTAATGGCAGTGTGTATAGCAAATTACTTGATTGGCTGTATGCTTCTAATTTAATGTGATAGTAGTGTACTCGTATTGTACTGCTGAAGATGTGTGCTCAGTAATCATAGTGTGTGTTGTAAAGTAATTAATGGACTGTGTGTTCCTAATTTATTATGAAAGAAGGGTGCTAGCTTTCTACTGTTAGAACTGTATGCTCATTAATTTTAGTGTATGTATCAAATTAACTAATGGACTATGTGTCCCTAATTTGATGGGAATTGTGTATGTATTTATTTTATTATTAGAGCTTTATCCTCAATAATGATAGCGTATGTAATTAATTATTGAGTACATGCTCAGTTACCGTATTGAATGTTAGAAAGTTTTTGTTTTAGCTGAATATTTGTTGGTAGGTGTTTATCGGTTATTCGGTCTGTTCAGGAGTTGGTTTACTTGCACTCTCACAGGGCGAAATTTGTTATGCACCTACATAATAGAGAGAAGAAATACTGTAATAAATGACTGAAAAATAATCATGAATTAGTAGTTTAGAAAGTTGCATATCGTCATGCCTCATACTGGCTGAAAATATATTTTTTGTGCGTCGGTATGTGGATAACAACTTCTGAAAAACTTTTATTTGAAGCCCCTTGTGTCTGATGAGATGGATATATGTATATAACAATGAATGGTTAAATATGTATTTTTTCAGATCATGAAATCAGCTTTCTCTTATTTTGCTGCGTTACAAAAATTGTATAACAAATCTAAGACAAATGTCTGAACCATTGATGACCTTTCGTTAAAAATGTTTAAATACCACTGTTGCACATAAAGTATTTGTGTTTATAAAAAAAAGATAATACACACCAGAAACGCTACATTTCATACAGAAAGTATGAAAAGGTAAACAGTAATAGTTTATGAAACGTAGAATATTTAGAGAAATACTTAATGAAATACCTGACACATACTTTTAAGCACAGGTGTACTATTTTAATGGGCTCACAAGAAGTATAAAATTAGAAATAAGAAATATGTTTTAGTTGACGCATGTAATAATAATAATTTATGTACTGATACAGGTTAATAAAATATTTGCACATGTATGTTAACAACATGAGATTGAATTAAATAGGTTACAATTAAGTACTTCATTAGCGTACTCTCAGGAACCAGGAAAAAACTTTAGAAGAAAACCCACCCTATACCAGGCGTGGATTAGAATTTATAAAACACCAATTGAAATTTATATTTTCTTATACAGGGTCTGCCAGCATAAACATTCCATTTTCAATTATCAGTAAATGTGTACTCATTCGATAATACGTATTTTCGTGAGACTGTTACGGGCCAAACGAGCTTTTCTGTCGACCCGTAACCGGATAGGTGGAAAAAGGGCCTGCAGCTTAGCTCAGAGGAGTACGGAGAGTTCACGGAAATCGCTTACGGGAGGAAATCTTCCTGGTTGTGTAGAGAGTGCCTCCTCCTATATATATGAAGCTTGCAAAATTCATGCACAAAAAAAAATTTCTTACACTTTGTACTACAAAGACAATCGGCGACTGAAGGTCGCTTCTTGTTTCCAAAAAAAAAAAGGTTCAATTACGGTGAATTTTGCAAGTTAACGCGAGAGGTTTCTTTTCACAGAACACAAAACTTTAGTTTTTTACCTTAAATTTTGATGCAAGCAGGCACAATGTCGGAAGTATTGAACAAGATGATGATAAATATTCGCAGGTACACCCCTGAAGACTTGATTGAATGGAGTCAACATCAAGGGCCCAAAACTTTCGCACCGACGATAACAGCAGAGGGACAGGAACTGGGCCCGATCTTAATCCGCCAAAGGCGATCGGCCAATTCGCAAAGAATTGCCTTTACAGGGATAAAATCCATTGTGTTTCTATAAATCCGACAGTTCTCGATGGTTTGTTTTCACCTCATGGTAAAACAGCGAAACGAAACTTACACATAATAGACACCCATCGAAAAACCCAAAAAGCCGCCCCTTGCAGCACTTAATTCATTTACGGCCCCCGTTAATCCGGGAGACCGGAGTTCAGCGAAGATCGGAGGCTGACTGATGAACACAAGCGACGGGAACCTGGATTCTCCAAAAAGAATTACACCACATGGAGAAATATGATGCAATTGTTCTAGAAAGATCTGAAGCGTAAATTTGCAGAACGCGTCCAGAATTAGGTGCAGACAAAACAATATTCGGCAATTTCGGTTTACAAAGGGAACTGCAAGTCTCTGCGGAATCGGCCCCTCATAAATTAAATATAAAAGAAAAATAACGAAAACTGCAATCGACATAAGATAATGGCAATTAAAATAACGTTTTTGATTCCTATGGAGCGGCAATTAGATTACGAAATTAATTCGAATGGAGTGGCAAATTTTAAAAGAACATAACAAGACCTTTTTGCATTTGACAGTAATTGTGTGCTAATGGAGTTACAAACCACAAACATGAGATTGAACCATTTGTAACTCTCAATAAAGTAGACATTCTCTTAATCTCGGAATCGCACCTAACTTCCAATACTAGCTTTAATATAGGTACCTCGGTATACCCTTTATAATGCAGCTCACCCGGACACAGAAAGAAAAGCTCGTGCGGGCGCGGCAGTGCTCGGAATAAAACATCACCTGCTTGGTAAGGTAGAAAAACCAGAGCTGCAAGCAGCCAGTATCGTAAGAGAAGATTGGATTGGGCCAATCACAGTGTCTGCCGCCTATTGCCCACCAAACTACCGAGCCAACAAAGAATCATTCACAAACTACTTAAACAGCCTAGGAAACAGATTTTTAGCTGGCGGCGACTTCAACGCGAAGCACACAAGCTGGGGATCAAGGCTCACAGCACCAGGAAGAGGAAGAATGCTCTATCAGGTGATGCAAGAATCAAATTTGGGACATCTATCAACCTACAAACCAACCTATTGGCCAACCGATCCAGGGAAGATCCCCGACTGCTTGGACTTCTTTGTCACAAAAGGTTTTGCCCCTGGATATTTAACCATTGAACCAAATGATGATATCGGATCAGATCATTCGCCAGTAATAGCCACTGTTTACTCCAGTATACAAGAAAAAGAAAAACCAGCAAGGCTGTGTAATTACAAAACCGATTGGAACATCTTCAGGGAAATAATTGATGGAAAAATAAACCTTCGAATACTTTTAAAGACGCCCAATGACCTGGAACTACAACTACAGAGTTTTACTACCCTGATCCAAGAAGCTGCCTGGGAAGCAACACCGACCACAATACAGAACAAAAGAAAATTAATTATCCACAGAATATCCGCGAAAAAATTGCAGAAAAAAGACGCTTACGTAAGATCTGGCAAAATACTAGACATCCTACAGATAAGACAAACTACAACCGATCGGCGAGACAGTTAAAGGAATACTTAGCTGAACTAAAGAACAACTCCTTTCAAGAGTATTTAGAAAACCTAACACCAAACGCGAACTCAGATTACGCCTTGTGGAAGGCGACAAACAAATTGAAACAACCAAAACAACAAATACCACCCATCAGGAAAGCAGATAGAAGTTGGGCTAAAACAGACAAGGAAAAGGCAGAAACGTTCGCCGAGCATCTGGAAAAAGTGTTCCAACCACTACCAACATCAGATAAAAGAGAAGATGAACATATCCTTGCATTCCTTCAAATTACACAACAGCCCAGCGGACCGATAAAGAAAGCAACATCGAAAGAAGTTAAAAACATTATTAATAATGACTTAAATCCGAAAAAGTCACCGGGTTTTGATTTAATCACGGGACAGATAATGAAAGAATTATCACACAAAGGCATAAATATAATAAATATGCTAACATACCTGTTTAATGCTGTCTTACGGCTAAAACACTTCCCAGCCCAGTGGAAAGTGGCTGAGATAATACTCATCCATAAACCAGGCAAGCCACCAAATGATCCCACCTCATATCGCCCAATTAGTTTACTGCCGATAATGTCAAAAACTATGGAAAAAATATTAGCAAAGAGACTAGTCGCTATTATATTCGCAAAAAATCTGATCCCGGACCACCAATTTGGCTTTCGAAGGCATCACTCGACCATTGAACAGGTTCATCGTGTTGTGGACACCGTAAACCAAACCTTTGAAGAAAAGAGTTATTGCGCAGCGACCTTCCTTGATGTCAGTCAAGCATTTGACAAAGTATGGCATCAAGGATTACTCTATAAGCTGAAGAGAAACTTACCCAACACCATGTACAACCTTCTCAAATCATATTTAAGTGAAAGACACTTTAGAGTAAGATTCGAAACAGAAGTTACAAAATTGCACCCAATAACATCAGGGGTCCCCCAAGGAAGTGTTCTTGGACCCATTTTATACTTGTTGTTCACATCAGACCTACCATCCAACGCTAATGTAACTACCTCCACATTCGCAGACGACACTGCTGTTCTGGCCAAGAACAAATGTCCCATCATAGCAGCCACGCTTTTACAACGCAACCTAAATGAAATAGAACAATGGGCGAAAAAATGGCGCATCAAGATCAATGAAGCGAAATCTAACCATATAGTATTCACAAAATGCCACGGGGAATCGCCACCAGTAACATTGCATAATAAAATAGTACCGACAACAGATAGCGTTAAATATTTAGGCATTTATCTTGATCGAAGACTCACTTGGAAGGCACATATATGGAATAAACGTAAGCAGCTAGGGTCAAAATTCCAAAAACACTACTGGCTCATCGGGAGAAAGTCACAATTATCACTCCGTAATAAATTATTAGTGTACAATGTAATCTTCAAACCGGTTTGGACTTACGGGTTACAACTTTGGGGAACAGCATCCAACTCCAACACTGCTATCATAGAGAGGTTCCAATCAAAGACACTTCGGACTATAACTGACGCCCCATTCTTCGTAACCAACAAAGACATCTACAGCGATCTTGAAGTGCCGACAGTCAGTGAGGTGATTGTGAAGTGCAGTGAAACTTACCTACGACGACTAGAAATGCACCCTAATCCACTAGCATTAAATCTTTTGGATAACAGTGAACAAACTAGACGGCTAAAAATTACAACGCCACTAGACTTACCATATAAAAATTAAGTTTTTAAGTCTTTACATATTAGTGTAAATAATTAGATAACAGCACTTTAATCATTCATACAGGGTTGTACTCAAGGGAGGACTTCCCTCACATGTCATGTTATCATTCATCATCTGTGCTTATTGTTAGTTTTTAACAGATTGCACAATAAACGTTAATTAAAAAAAAAAGTAATTGTGTTAGATTTTAATTTCATTTGACATTTTTGAATTTGGTGGGTTTGCATTCAATATTCTTGCCGTTGGATATCATTGCCCCTCGATGTTTATGCATTTGATGTGAGCATTGTCTTGTTTCAACGCTCATTTTAATCTCGTTTTTTAAATTAGAAGCAATTTACACTTTTATTCCATATTAAAGGGAAACTATGTTTATGCTTGTGTTAGGCAATGGTTTTTGGCTGCTATGAATATTACCTAAATCTATAACAGCTGAAAATAATTATAAGGGTTCGAAGGAAAGGTCGTGCATGAAAAACATGTGGCAGTCGAACCTTAAGAAGGGCAAAGACGGCAGTCTGAAACAGGCAGTGGGGTAGCTAGCTGCGCTAAGCGTGCATGTCTGGCTTAATCACTAATTAATAGCGTTTGCGAACATACTAACCGATTGCGATGCGTTTATACTCTAAGCTGAGGCAAGGTGCGCTATTAGGGTGATCACCTATGTGTTTATATATAAAGATGGGCTGCAATTGCGATATCAGCTAACATAAGCAGTGGCGTCCTTGAGGTGTTATATGTGTTTACCCGAAGGGTTATGTATTATCTACTTATTATATGTGATTCACAAGCATTGGATGCTATTATCCTTGTGATACAAGATTGGTGTGTCTATGTAAGTAGTAAGTAGCCGGAAACAGTAGCGTAGTGAATATAAGTAGCTATATGAGTAGATAATGTGTGTGGCATGATTAATCATTATTCCCCTAGCAATCATTCGGGAGGTAATCAGTCGGCAGAGGTGCATCGTAAATGTGCCTGCGTCGAGTTATTATTATTTATGCCAGGAGGGCATCGACTGATTTTTACGCGGGGGTGTGGACATTATTGATACTCTCCCCTTCGCATGTGGGGATTGAGGGGGTGACTCCCCCCCCGTGACTCTTGTGACTAACAGAGAAGGGCCATGGAATTAGTCCATGGTCTGAATCCCTCTGGAGGATTTAGTGCACCAGAAGATATGCATAATGATCGAAATTACTGTACGCCTATAAATGGCACTGTACGCCTACAAATGGCACGTACTGTACGCCTATAAATGGCACTGTACGCCTACAAATGGTACGTAATGTACGCCTACAAATGGCACTTACTGTACGCCTACAAATGGTACGTAATGTACGCCTGCAAATGGCACTTACTGTACGCCTACAAATGGCACTTACTGTACGCCTACAAATGGCTATTACTGTACGACAAATGGCTATTACTGTACGACTACGAATGACAGCGGCCACAGCAGTTAGCCGGCAGATGAACATCCGTATCCTGTTCGAGTTCCAATCCAGGGGCAGGGGGCTGGAGGACCCCCGGTGAGTATAACTGCCCAACATTTATTGACAGATCAGTAAGTCTGTGTTTTATTATCTGTTGCATGTCACCTGCCTGTCGCCGCCAGTGAGTCTCATCACATCCGCTGTTTGTTTACCCAGGAACTACATACATGTAATGCAGAAGTGCCGAACCGTATTTAAAATTTGAAAATTAAGTAGTTTTTGTTCGCCCCCCGTAAGGTCGACCCTAACACTTGCAAAAAATATTATCTTATCATTAATAACGTTAAAGAGAAAAGAACTAAAATTTATAAAGGAAACTTATAAAAGGCCGCTCCTTCAAGCATATTTACTAATAATGGTGTAATATTTAAACTGTGAATTCCGACGAACTTGTATCGCGGACGATCAGCTTAAAGTTCGGGGTATTCCCGCCTTTTGATAAACAACGGTCTATTTTTACACTCCTAACATAAGGAAAATTCTCATATTAACTCTGTTAACTGTCGATGTGACGAGTGAGAATAACAACGTCCATATCATAGAGATTACATATACAATTGAAGTGCAATGTTTATGAGCATTGCTTAAGCAGATACCAAGCGTTAAAAGTGTATCGAATATCTTACAAAAAACGTAAGTTTGTACTACAAATTATTATTAATACATACGTTACTATATTAATCATTTTTTAGAAATGTTTATACCTACACTCGTCACGGAAGGGATTTTCGTTCGAGTGCCCCGTGTATATAAGGAACTGTAAAGTGATATCAAATAGTTATCTTTAAAAGCAAGACGGTCCACTAGCAACAAACATGCGTAAGATTTGCAAATAAATTATTCTAAATCTAACTGTGTTAAATGGTCTTAATCTTAAAAACCAAATTCGTTCTAGTAGTAGATGGTGTTCAGTTTTATTTTATTCAAACAGATAAAAATTAGAATAATGAAGTTTATAGAACAGCTATATTACCAATGTAAAGATTTTAGGAAGTTCTATTTAGTCAATTTTAGTCTTTTTTAAACGGGAAAGGGCGGGAAGTAATGGATAGGGAAAGCAGGAAGGAGATGTGGAGCGGGAGGGTGAGATGGCCGGATAGGGGCAGAAGGAGAAAGAAAGGTAAGAGATGGTGAGGAAGGGAGTGGGTGGCGGAGGAAGGGCAGGAGGTAATGGATGTAGATAGGGAGAGGGAAATATGGATGGATGGACGGTGAGAGGAGGAGAAAAGAGAGGGAGGGAGATGGGGGAAGATAGAACGAAAGAAGCTAATAAATTTATTTAAAATAGCTTCTACACACTTTCGAGCATACATTTTCATGCCAAAAAGATGTCTTTCATTACATTATAATCTACGTGACTATCAACACTCACAAGCCACGCTGTTTTATTAATTGATTTTTGTTACAGCCGTGATAATTGGATATTACCAGGCATGGAAGCGTTACAAAGACTTTACTATAGACAAAATAGATCCATTTCGCTACACGCATCTCATTTACGCTTTCGCTGGAATCAAAGACAACCGTATACACATCATTGACGAATGGGGAGATATAACACAAAGTACGTTTTTTTGTTTTTTAAGTATTTTTTGACTATCTGCATTACACAATATTCCTGAAATGGCAGATATACTCTAATATGCAATAAAAATAGTAGATCCCTGCAGAGACTACTATACATGCTTGGAGGTTTCAACTAAGATAATAGAATGTCAGATGGAGTTTTTAATATGTTGAAAAATTTGGTATTTACTTGTAATTAATACATGTAATCTGTTAGAGACTGAAAAGAGTATTGTGGAAATCATTAGCAATAATCTGCTTATGGAAGTAATTTGTGCAAATAATTGTAATTAATAAAATGTTTAATTAATTAATTATTTAATAATTTAATTAATTTAATTTTTTATGAATATCTGTTAGTTTATGCATGCACAGTTAAAATTAATTTTCCATAGTTTCTTATGACATTGACAATACAGATTAGATCGCTATAGTATATGTGTTAGCTAAAATATAGATACCTGCTTATAGCTTCGAAATATATCATAGGAACTATTAAAGTTTGTGATGAACTGCTGTTGAATTACATGATATGCAAATAATTCGTCGAAGCACTTTACAATTATAAGTCTTCTATGTTTTCTCTTATCGGATGTAATAATATAAATGAGATACAGAAGCCAAAATATATTTATATAAAAACAGGTACATAAACCAAATTTACATTTATGTCCTTTTATCTTGGACTTCAAACACGTACTGTCTTACTGACAAACAAAACTTACTACTAGGGCACCAAAATTCACTTAAAATAAGTGGGGTATGTGACGTCACTCTGGCTACGTGTGGTTCCCACATGTCCACAACGTTTGCACGTGTCGCTTAAAAGTTTGCAGCTTTAAACGGCGGAGACAAAGGGCCGTCAATAACACAATTTATAGCCTTTAAGCCAGATATTCCCTAAATTTAAATATTCCCAGAAACTGACATGCAAACGTTAGGACCCATGTCGCCAACATTTGCTTAAACATTTATAATTTCGGCTATATATTCTGTTAGTCTCATTGACCGAATGATGTATATCACCCTAGATAAACGAATAACTTCATGTTCTAGATGGATATCGCCATTTCAATGCACTGAAAAATATGAATACCCGCTTAAAGACATTGCTTGCTGTTGGCGGATGGGCTGATGGAGACGAAATATCGAAAGCGTTTTCGGACATGGCCAAGTCGTTCACATCCAGAAGAATTTTCATTGATAGCTGTATTGATATGGTATCTGTGTATAATTTTGACGGAATTGACTTGGATTGGGAATATCCGTGTCTGAAAGGTGGCTGCAGAGACGACAAGGTAAGAGTTTTGTACAAAAACTACGCTCGCCGTATAGATTTGTTAAAATAATCGAGGAAAAATATTTCAAAATGTTCTGCTTTAGATTTATCAGACCATATCAACAAATATAATTACTCAAATAAATTGATATAAATTGTCCAACTCTGACTACCATTTCAAAAATATTCACAATTAGCTTAGCATAGATGTTTGTACACCCCGTAAGGATTTAAAATATTTTTATTCGGCACTTTTGGTTTAATTACCCAGTGCTCCTTCCAATAACGGATTGATTTTATAGACTCAATAAAATAAATTTATGACTTAAGCAATGTTTAGAATTACCGGATAAAAGCATTTTTCAAAAATTAAATCTTGCAGTGCTAGTTATTACTTAGAATATAAATGTCTGTAATCCCACATAAAACAAATAATTTACTTTAAGGGATATTCCAAAAGATTTTTAAAATGTAAAATTTACCATTTAAAGTTAGTACAGTATTAAAATAAAATTTAAAATGAAACAAAAGTATATTTAATTGAAACCACATACTGGGAAAACAAAGTTGCCGATACTATCTTGGTAGATACTTTTAAATTGTTTCCTAATTGCCTGTTTAACTGCATGGTGTAAAAGTGTCGACTGAACTAATTAATAATAATTAATTGATGTTCTGCAAGGAATACAACAAGGATACCTCTGGAGAATCTCATAAAAATTTTGATAACACTTTCCGACCAGCTGATAACACAGTTTTTGCTTTCTTTGGGTTTGAATATATCGTGTGACACCACTCTATTCTTGCACGTTTAAAATAATGTAGTAAGATTTCATCAGTTGTCACTATCGAGTTTTAAAATTAATTTCAATCTCTCTCATATCACTGCCGTAAAGAAGAGTAAACGATTCCGCTTGTTTTCGTCACTCAACAAGCCCAAAATCCACCTGGCACTCATCTTACGACACTTTAGCTCGTGTTTTAACACGACACGAATTTGTAAATTTGAGAAATTTAACGATCTGTTACCCTTTGTAGGTATTTCTGAATACGTGCATTAATTTTTTTTTTCATTCATTTACATGCTTAACCGCAGTTGCAGCTCGTCGTACATGAGGCTCATTTCCTACAGCAGTTCTCCCATCTACAAAAGATTTCGGCCACTCCAACACCCGACTTTTAGAAAGACATTGATTGCCGTATTGTGCTCCAATATTGTAAGAATTTCAGTTGATTTACGTGTTCATAAGTAATGAATTTCATTATTATACGGTGTTCCATGCTGCAATAAAAATAGTTTTCTGACATCGTAACTGTAACAGTAAAAATAATACTACAGCGAAACAGTTGTCATGGATATGTTAGGAAGCGACACAGCCTACCTATAATTAATTTAAGTTTTAGAATTGTATTCAGATGGGATTTTCATTTAATTGTTCTTGTTAAAATTTAAACACTCTTTGTATTTTTGGATAGAACATTTTACATTCTATTTCACTATCAACTAAACTGCGATTTTTTGTTGTATATATATATATATATAAAATATAAGTCGTAGGTATACAGCCCACGTTGGGCGCCACTTTATTTGTCACGCCATTAACCTCTTTTTATCTTTACGCTAATATTCTTTGAGGTGCAAAATCAACCTCGCAACTACGCCTCTGCTTGGGTAGGAAATTAACAATGTTTGACAGACGTTAGCATCCCGGAAACCCAATCGAAGAAGCGATAAGTTCCAAACAATTAACTTATAGGGCCACCAACTTATAATCTACTAACATCGTCCGAGGTGGAAAATGGGAAGTCGGACCCTAAGATTAATAATCACCTACCTTTACGTCCCCTATCTGTCCTTAGGTAGACTTAGCTTCAGATATTTCGACGTAAAAGAAAAAGGCAAGTTGCAACCAAAACCTCATTTAATTAATAATATAAAGCAACCCCACAATTACAATTCTTCGGTACAAAATTGTACACAGAAGTCCTAACTTTACGTTCACCTAACCAAAATAAAAGAATTTAATTGGGCGAAACTCATACAATTTGAGGAAAATTATTGCGCTCACCAGAACAGCTAATTTTTAATTTTCCGCGCACTAATCGTCGTAGGAGGCCTCCGCGGATCAGAGTAATGCGTAAACATAAAGCGACCTAAGAACGAAAAATTTCATGCGGTATAAATCTTGAAAACGCAATACAATCCCAACTATCGGAGCACCCTATATATGGTGTACGTAAAATTGTTTCCCCAATAAATTTAATACTACATACTTAATATCTAAATATCTTCTCAAATAGGCCCCAATAATACAATGCAGTGACACAAAATCAATTAACTAATTAACTCTTAACCGAAGGTAATGAAATTGTAAATACAAAGGTAAGGTGATAAAATTTAAAGTGTAAACAAATTTAAATGCACTTCCCTTTTAAAATAGATAACGGCTATCAATGCGACCGTGTTCCAGGCTCCTTATCAATGGCCCCAAACGCTTCTGCTCAGTTTTGGAAAAACCTTTCCAAGGTAACTCGCCGATGTCTGCGTATCAATTGGACCAACTTGCGGAACGTAGAATTTTTCCACTGTGTCGAACCTTAATTACGTGATTTTCAGCCGCGCGAACTTGCCTACATTAATTCAGCGGATATTAGAATTAAAGTTCAGGAAATTAAGACAGGACAAAATTTTTCTGTCAATAAATAACTCACCAGTTGATGGGAACTGGCATACCACAACAAAAAGAGTCTACTTGACCGGTATAAATTCTAAATTGGAAATTGAATTCCTGGAGTATTCTGCTTTTCTCAACCATAGGAAACAAACTTCTGTGTAGTGAACCCCAAACCGGAAAATGATTTCCAAATCGATAAACGATTTACCAAGAATTAGTTCACTATACACACATACATCCGGCAAGAACGCCAATACTAAAGTGTTCTATTTACGGAAACCGTCGTTAAAATTTCCTTTCCCCCCAACTTTCGGAACTCCAATTCGTGCCGCGCCGTTTGACGGAAATGTAAACTTCGAAATTTAATAAATTCCTAGAAATATGCGAACAACTAAATATGTAGAAAGGGTTGCCTTCAATTAGGTGCGGAAATCGTTACACCAAGCTCAGACATACCTCTACCATTCACAACTTACACTAAATATTAGAGTAATTCGTTTACCACTACTTCCACATTTATTTGGTGATTTCTATTGAATTCGACACATTTCTTTTAATTATGTTAATATTTCAGGCTAACTTTACTCAGCTTGTCAAAGAAATGTCAGCAGAATTTAGGGTTCGCGGATTTCTTTTAACAGCAGCAGTAGCAGCAGGGGAAGATACAATGCGAACTTCGTATAACGTTCGTGAATTATCCCGGTAAGTCAAACTTCAACATTACTTTGCTTATACACACATATAATAATGCACAACATCGATCCACAACAGTATGCCTTTATGTAGCGCCACTATTATTTAGAGCACTGGCCTCAAGTAGAGAAGGTCGGTAATTCATATTCCTGACTCGATGCTAACCGGCGCCTCACCCTGACGTTTGAAATAACTGAGTACTTGTGTTGGAATTAACAAGGGGTAATAATGCGGTTATCAGTTGCGTGATGTTCACCACATCACAACGTGTCTTGAATTTGGCACGTGACAACCGGGTGTGAGAGCAAGGATGTGGGAGTTCTGACCTTCCGCCTTGCAGACCAAACCCCTTCATGGGGTGTAGAGCCTCACTATTCATAATGAGGCAGTTATTATTAATTATAAATGACTGCTTTGCTTCTAAAATCTCAAACTCACAGGGTGTTCACATATACATATACTTCTGTAATAGTTATCTATTCTTATTTCAGATATTTAGACTTTATACATTTAATGACCTACGATATGCACTCTTACGCGACAGGACGGGTAAATCACAACGCACCTCTTTATTCAAATGGCGGAAGCAGTGTGGTAATAAAATTATTTGTTATTAGGTCTACATACGTATTAACCTAGAATTTCTTCCAGAGCAACAGCGTCCGTGCTTGGCTAGAGGCGGGAGCTGATAGTAAGAAGTTAACCTTGGGAATTCCTGCATATGGAAGAAAATTTACTTTAACTGATCCTAATCGTACTTTCATAGGCGCTCCATCTTCTGGTTCTGGAGATCCCTCATGTGTAGATTATAATGAGGTATGAAATTTCCCATAAATAATACTTTTTTAGCTGTTCGTTCATTAAAACAGTCCTTAACACACACAGTGGCGGCTCGCGAGTAAAAAAATAAGTGAAGTGCTATTATAATAACCCTCATAATAACAAATAGAAAAAATATAATTCAATATCAGCTTACCTAGTTTTTTCAGACCAAGTCTATCCTTCTGTCCTTTAATGCAGCAAAATTATTTATTATGTCTTCGTAAAATGGTTGATTTTTTATTAATTCTAATAAGAGTTCTTTGTGAATTGAAATATTTGCCAAAGAAGAAAGCCTATCTTGAGATACTGCATGTCTTAAGTACGTTAAGGCAAGAAACACTTCTTTCTACTGATGCACTTATCGACGGAATAGTTAATATGAGGCAAAACATTTGTAGGCTTCAGTAAAAATGTCTTTGTTCTAGTAATTCTTGGATCTGCAGATTGCGGTAACTTTGATCGGCATAAAGAAGATTTAATTCGTTTTTAAGACGCTGACTTTTTGGAAATATTTTGTCATAAACTTGACTTAAACTTTCAAATGCCTTAGACGGAAAACACCGAATCATATTGTTCGAATATCGTAGTATCAGCCAAAGACATGAATTGTAACTTATCGCAGTCCTGAAACCTTATTTCCGTTTCCATTACAATGTGATCCAGTACTTCATAAAACCAAATTCTACATTTTCTTCTAATGTCATTATTTGTAAGGCTAGCGTATTCCCGCTTAGGGTGCTTAGAAATATCTATTTGTGTTATTTCTATTTCCTTAGTCGTTTCGAAGAGTGCATCAAAGAAATCGTCTTTCCTTTTCGTCTTTAATAGTTCAATAGTTTTATTTATTTATGTAACACAAAAATTAATAACCAATTATTGCTTCTGGCGAACATCAAACAATATGTCAGTGAGAGAGAAAATATCAATAATACTACAGCTAAGAATGAGAATACAAAATTGTTGAAATCATTTAAAAACCGATCGTCAAACCCGAACATGCAGTTTAGCGGCTGACTGCGACTGAACTCTTCACCTGCGCGATTCACCGTGAACCAATTGTAGATATTAACGTAGGTGCTACCATGGCTACGGAGGTATAAGTGCAGAGTTAAAATACGTTTGAGGCTGACTCTTCACTACAATTGCACGAGTGTTGTAGGTAAGATTTTTTATGGTCGTTGCGTTCACGCTCGACGGACTGCCTTTAAAATTTTAATTTTAAATACAAGGGGACCAGAAAAAATGTAATGTGTTTGTTTTCACTAAGCTTATTGTATCTACGAGTATGTATGCCATAAATAAACGACTCCTAATAGGTGCAATGCCGATAAATAATTTGTTATGTAATTTAAATAAATATTCGCAATTGAACGAAAATTTTAGGTGAAGAGGCACTTCATCTACTTCACCAGGCGAGTCGCCACTGGCTTAATATTACAAAATCATTTAGTTGCAACGATAATATCCTTCCAGATCTTTTCAAGGAGAAATTTTTTGAATTTAAAATTTCTTTTCTACCAGCCGTTAATGATTAGACTTATCGGAGCATTAATTTCTCCAGCTTAAATCAATAACCAAAATAATTAAAGACCTAGTCTTATAGTAGACTTCTACGCTGAAGGTCTGTGGTTCAATTCCCAGTACCGGAATATGGGACTTTTATCGGCCTTGCATGGCAATGGCAAACCAGCGAGGCATTCTGCCTAGTAAATCTTCTCTAGAGTAGAGGTGTTTATACATTCTATGGTTCGGAGGCCACATTAAGTTGTAGGCCCACTTTAAACGCGCAATAGGAGAGAAAGTTGCCACGTCTTGTAAGAGCACTGGAAGAAGTCACATACTAAAATTGTTAATTATTGTTTATTTGTTTGACTAATGATTATAGTGCCATCTCATCAAGCGAAAAGCCTTGGTTTTAATGCTTGAATTAAAATTGAAATTTATAAAAATTGTTTATAAAAGTGTGCAAAAAGCTAATTGATTGCGTCTGAACATAGCGAGTAGGTACTCTCTACTAAAATCTGCCTAAGTATAATTTTTTATTCCGTCCAACATCCGAGATATCAGGCTGTTTCATCTTAAATTGAGACCTATATTAATAAATAAATGGCAAATAAAAGCGACAGATAATTGAATCTAAAATGACTAGCACTAAATGGTGATCATAATAATAAATAAGTGATTAGGGGATACGATAAATAATTAAATTAAATAGCGTATATATTTTACGATATATGGATAGAATTCTCTTCGCATCTCTATGCACTGAAACATTTGGCTTAGTAGTTCCAACACCAGTAGCGGTTTTAACTTTTAACGTGTCACACATCGCAGTGGCACGGGACCTACGGCTTTACTTCTTATCCTACAGAAGGCGCGCTTTCAGATTTTTCCCCGCTACAAAAATCTCACCGACCTCGGCCAGGTTCGACCCCGCGTCCGTGGGATCTAAAGGCAAATGCTCTAATCACCAGACCGCCGAGTGATTAACTGATTAAAATTATTTAAAACTTTTAGAAAATTAATTTGTTCTTACCCGCGAAGAAGAAGTGGTAATACCTGATACTATTTCGATTCACCAAAACGGTACATCTACCCATTACGCTCTAAATATTTGGATATTTTTAAACCAAATGTTTGAAAATAGGTTGGTAGAGCGCAGGGGTTTTATTGAATGGCCCGCTCGCTCTTCGGACCTGAATCAATTACCGAATAATTTTAAATAATTGTCGCAGAACTAAAAATTCTTTTACAGAATTTGTGAATGCAACTGAAGAATTTGCATATAGACGTAGTTATTGCCAAGAAGTGAATGGTGGTCATTTGAGCGTCTGCTCAAGTGATGTTATTTAAGTTTTGTATTTGATTTTTCTTTTTTCATTCAACAATACACAATAAAACACGACAAAACATCCAATTACCAAACTTTATTTTCCGACCAATTATAATAATCACGCCGAACACCACCCAATGTGAATTAACACAAATACATATAAATAAAAAAAAAATTATTATTAGCACAATACACAATACGACGGATGATGTTCTCCAAAACTAAATTAAAACAAAACTAGGGAACCCAATAATGCGAAATTACTTATGAATGCTAAAGAATTTTATCAGCTTTCAACACGCAAATACATATCGCGACCAAAACCCGCCAAGCATTCAAAGTTTGTCGTCGATGCTTCACGTACCAAATAGCCTGATTAAAATCACTAAATTATGGTATTAGATATCGAAGCACTCGTTAATCAAAATCAAAACTTTTCGCAATATTCTGTACAGTCTTCCGAATCTCCCTCGCACAACCAAAAATTTATTTAAGAATTAAATATGATCGAAACGGACACACCTGTAATGCTTATCAACGCCGCTGATAGTTCGAACTGCGGTGCATCAGCTGTATTCTGCATGCGGAAGATAAACTCCTATCGCGTCGAAATATCTTCAGGGTCTCCAT
Organism: Limonius californicus; assembly: GCA_014611495.1. NCBI lineage: Eukaryota > Metazoa > Arthropoda > Insecta > Coleoptera > Elateridae > Limonius > Limonius californicus. Next base: position 29,968 of record JABXWE010007822.1, read on the forward strand.
TATTTTAATTGACCATAGATATCTTCGGCCGTATCGTATTCGCCTAAATAAATTCAAGTGACTTAGAAATAAAACAATAAAACTTCTTGGATTTTTCTATGCTTACCAAAAGATGTAATACTGGCGAAAAGAACTTCCTCAAAGAGATTAGCATAAAAACTGGGATAACTCCCTGGAATTCGTATGACTACTATCGATACCTAAAATTCCACAATTGCGCCCTTTCAAATTAAATTGGGAATCTTCCCAAGCCGAATTAGGAATGAAAGAAAAGGTAAGAAGGGTGTTGAAGGATATGGGAATAAAATATAACATGTGCATCAAAATAAAAGAAATAAGAAGATTTGGCATACAAGAAAAACATAAAATAAGGCCAGTGTCAATCGAGATGAGTACATGGATAAGAAAATGGAAATTTTGAAGAAGACTAGGAAGTTAAAAGGAATTAAAGTATTCATTAGAGAGGAATACACAGAAAAAGTATAACAAGAAAGGAAAAGGTTGGTCGATCACACGAAAAGAGTTAGGGAAAGCGGAAATCGAGCTACTATAAGGTGTAATAAGTTAATTGTAAATGGAGAGATTTATACAGATGATCAGATAAACGCATTTTTCTATGAACATACACAGAAAAGATCAACAGTAGAAGGAGGTAAAAAAGGAAGAACATCAAGTGAAAGATCCCCACAAGAAAACGGAAGACACATGGGAGAACCCGCTAATAAAATAATAAAGCCGATACTAAAAAACTAAATAACTAAAAAACGAACCCGGAAATAGGATAAATGATGCCGACCATTGCGATAAAACGAAAACAACGGAATAAGATAAAGGAAGAAGAAGAGAAGAATTTCTGAAGAGAGCCCATTAAGAAGTTTAGTAGCGTAGGTGAAGAAGTACAAATTAGATACAGTAGCGCTGCAAGAAACTCAACATAAAAGCAGTAAAATTTTGACAATATTGGAATATCTGCTCATTTACAGAAGATTTGGCACTGGTTTCCTATTAAGTAAGAACTGGCAACATGTAGTAATGCATTTTAAAGCGATAACGCACAAAATGTGCAGCATAAGACTCCAGAGAAAGTATTTAAAGATAACCATTATAAACATTCATTCACCATCAGAAGAAAAGTCAATAGGAGGAAAAAGAAGCATATTATTACAAACAAGGAGAAGTGTTTCAAAAAATAGCTAAATACTATTTGAAAATTATAGTAGGAGACTGTAATGCGAAAGTGCGGAAGGAAAAAGAATATATGCCAGCGATTGGAAGGACAGGAAATATTCAGAGAGTAACCAGAACGGGCTAAAAGTGACAGGATTCATAATAGAAACCAATATGAGAATAATAAGTATACTTTCTCAAGGAAAAGACATTTACAAAGGAACATGGGCAATGGGCATCCCCGGATGGCAATACTATCGATCAAATTGATCACGTCTTAGCAGCAAGCATATGAGCACAATAACTAATGTTGATGATTTCGGTCATTACTCGGTTAAAATTAAAATAAAGCAAATCGTACCAAAGAAGAATATGAAAACATAAGAGAGAATAGAAAGATATGACATTAGTAAACTACAGAGCGAGAATAACAGTAAAATACGTAAAGGAGCTAATCGTAGAGTTGCGGGAAATAGGAGAAAGCCCCAATATGGAAGGAAAATGGGGGAATTTAAAAAGTGCTGTAGTTGATAGGCAAAAACGTAGTTGGAATAAAAATAAGAAGTACAAAAGAAAATTGGTATGACGAAAAATGCGAGAAAGTAGTACAGGAGATAAACGTACATTGCCCAACAGAAGAACAGAACGAAGAGGTGAAGGAGAGGTTCTTCCAGCAGCTGGAGAATGTATACGACGGCTCACCAAGATACGACATAAAAATTATTATAGGGGACATGAATGCCCAACTGGGGAAAGAACGACAATTCGCAGGAACAGTAGGCAAACATGCCCTACATAACGAGACGAATAACAACGGAGAATTCCTCGCCAACTTTGCCACCAGTAAGAACATGACAATCAGCTCAACATGCTTCCCACATAAGAACATCGACAAAATAACATGGATCTCACCGGATGGAAATAGCAGTAATCAAATAGACCACGTGTTGATTGACAGGAAAGGTGCTACAAGCATAATGGATGTCAGAACACAGAGAGAAGCGTGCTGTGGATCAGACCACTTACTAGTCCAGATAAAGTTCAGATGCAAAATTAATAAAAACGGAAGGAAACAAGAACAAAAACAGCCAAGGAAAATCCATACAGGCAGGCTAAATGACCCAGAGATACAACAAAGCTTTGCACGAACAATAGAAGAAAAACTGGGGGAGGCCGGAGATGAACAATTAGAAGACAGATGGAAGCAAATAAAAACGGCTATAACAGAAGCAGCCGATACAATTCTAGGACCAAAAAAGAAAGACAAAAGAGCAGAGTGGTTTGACGAAGAATGTGAAGAATTCATTAAGGGAAGAAATGAAGCGCATAAAAGATATATGGCAAGAAGAACAAGGGAAAGGCGAGAGCAATTTGAACTAGCAAGACGGAAAGCCGACAAAGCATGCAGAATAAAGAAACGGGCGTATGAGAATAACATGATCCAGGAAATGGAAAAGGACCTCAAAGAAAATGACCTAAAGGGAGCTTATGACTTTCTAAAACAAGTAAGGAAAGGATATATAGCAAAAACAAACATGTGCAAAGATGACACAGGACAAATAGTACGTGACCCTACAACCATTAAAAGTATAGGGGAAAGCCACTTCCGAAATCTGCTTGGCTCTCGACGAAACGCAGAGGAAGGAATGGAGGAGGAATATCAAGAATATCATGAAGAAGAACAAAATGCAGCGGAACCACCGACACTGGAAGAGATCCAGGAGGCCATAAAAGCCCAGAAAAACAATAAAGCCCCTGGCTGCGACAATATACTGTCAGAACTCTATAAACAAGGAGGAGAACAGCTTAGCAAGCAATTACATGAGTTAATATAAAAAATTTGGCAAGAAGAGAGGATATCTAAGGAATGGAAAACAAGCATAATAACCCCTATACACAAAAAAGGAAATAAACTACTATGCAAAAACTATCGAGGGATATCACTTATATGCACAGCCTACAAGATATTCACCTACATAGTAAACAAAAGACTCCAGCCTTTCGCAGAAAATATCATAAACGAATATCAGGCGGGCTTCAGATGTGGTAGGTCCACCGTAGACCAACTCTTCACAGTGAAACAAATACTAAAGAAACCATGGGAATATGACGTAGATGTACATAATGTCTTCGTCGACTTCAAACAAGCTTATGACTCAATAGATCAAAACACACTATATAAAATCCTGGCAGAGTTCAAAATACCAACTAAAATCATAAGTCTAATCAAAGCAACAATGGAAAACATGGAAGCGTGGGTGCGCACCCCAAGTGGACTATCAGAGAAATCTCAAATATCGAGAGGGCTCAAACAAGGAGATGGACTCGTACCCACACTATTCAATCTCGCGCTGGAACACGTAATAAGACGGATGAGAGTAGGGGGCGCTAACCTACTGACAATAGAACTACTCAATTAGCCGCGTATGCAGACGCCATTAACATCACGAGCCGGACAACACAAGGAGCTCAAGAAACATACTCGGAATTAAAAAGGCACGCAAAAAATGCCGGTCTGCAAATTAACATAGAAAAAACCAAGAGTCTAACGCAGTAGAGAACCAACAGACGGGCCCAGAACAGCATACAAGAAGACAACATTGAAACGGTGACGCACCTACCTAGGAGCAGAGCTGACCGCAGATGGAACGGAGGTCCAAGAGACTAAAAGAAGGATAACGGCAGCTAACAAGGCGTATTATGCGCTGCCGAAAATCCTCAATCACGAAACATCCATCGCAACACCAAGCTGAGGATATACAAAACCGTAATAAGACCGATACTGATATATGACTGCGGTACATGGATAATGACAGACAGCTCAGCAAATAAATTAAACATTTTTGAAAGAAAAGTCTTAAGGAAGATACTGGGGCCAATGAATGACAACGGATTCTGGCGAATAAGGTATAACCATGAGATTTACCAGATATACAAGGAACCGCCGGTAGTAGACTTCATACGCATTCAGCGATTACAGTGGGCTGGACATGTTAACAGAATGGAAGACGTAAGGTTACCAAAAAGAGCACTTAATACCAGAATGCAAGGCAAGAGACCAGCGGGGAAACCACGAAAGCGATGGCAGGAGGAAGTGGGCGAAGACGCACGAAAGTTACTCGATGTCAGAAGCTGGAGGAGAACATCAGCAGATAGGCACGAATGGAGACAAAAGCTGAAGGAGGCCAAGGCCCGATACGGGCTGTAGCGCCGTCAAAGAAGAAGAAGTACAGGAGAGGAAGCAAACCAGAATAAATACGATCAATATGGGGACGGAAAAACAAGGTTCAGAAACGAAACAAGAATAGCAAAACAAACATGTAAATCAAAGAAAAGAAGAATAAGGAAAGAGCTAGAAAATTTAGAAGAAAAGTTTACCAAAACATAAAAAAGAAAAAGGAAGGTTTCCAGACAAATCTAGTTTACTGCAGAAACAAAGCCAGTAATCTGACAGTAGATGAGGAAAAGAGTTTGGAAAGATAGGCAGAATATTTTAAAGATATACAGAATGACATGGAAGAACCCGAAAAAGTTGAAACACAAGAAGTATTTGTAATGTCTGATAATGAAGCAGAAACAGTAGTACCACCAACCAAAAATGAAATTGAAATAATAATAAAGAATCTCAAAAACAATTAACCTCCAGGAGAGGATGGGATTCAGGCGAAATTAATCAAGTATGGCGGAGAGTCGATAATGGAAGAAATATACAGGCAATTGGAAATACCTACTGCTGGAAGTGACGAAGATTAAAGACTAAAAAAGTAAAAATGTCCAAGATACAACGACTTTTTTCTCAAAATATATTAAGCCAATTTTTAAAAATTAATTGCAGATAAGGGAAAAAATATAAATAATTCTAATATATTAGATCTTGCCCCCATACTGAAGTTTATGTATGTTTAAACAAATATCTTAAAATGTTATAATTTGCAGATAGTGCAATTAGAGCAATCGGGATGGACCAAACAGTACGATAACGATGGGAAAGTTCCATACATTTACAGTGGAACTCAGTGGATTGGATATGACGATCCTGCATCATTTGGGAGGAAGGTTAGTAGCTTAATTACTCTCTACTTCAGAAAAACTATAAATTATGTAATTTACTTGAATAATTCGCAAAAGGAGTTTTGATCTTAAATATGAATTGTTAAAATTAACAGTTATTATTGATACGAAAATCTAATAATTGAAGCAGGCTTTGCAAAATACTTGCTGATGTACGTTCTAAAATTTAACAATATGATTCTTTCACTATTTTTTGTTGTAGTTACAATTTGCAAAGAGGTATGGTCTAGCTGGAATAATGGTATGGTCCGTTGACGGAGACCTTCCAAGAGGACGTCCATCCTTACTGAGCGGTTAAACCATTGTGAAATATTCTGTTGATTACTTCATTATCATTGTATGTGTTATTGTATGCTTGAAAATCTGCTTTTTTATTGATGTTAGTGCCCAAAATATAGACGCTGCATAGTATATTTGTAACATTTTAACGAATAAAGCTTTGTGTGAGAAACTGTCAAGAGTATTATAAAAATGTTGATTTTACAACACCGCATGATATAAACAGAGGCGAAAGTAGAAGAAATGTGCTGCTGGAACACAGAAGATTGAGCGCTGTTAAAAGTGCAACGACCGAGTGTTGACCGTACTTCTACCTCTCACCGCCCGCTATCTCGCCCGAAAAACTCGATAAAGGACCAGGATACAGAAAATGGCAGAGATTTACCGAAATCGTTGTCGCCGTCACATAGGTCACAAGAAAAAAAAGAAGAAGCTACTGTTTGTGATTGCTAACGAACAACCTACAGCATCTACGTCAAAACAATTACTTGATTGCGCTAGAAGTGGTTTATTTACAGGTAAAGTAGACATTGGAAACATAAAATCGGAAATACTTACTCATTTAGAAAGATACAACACTTTAAAGTTTGCGTGGCTACCTGATAAAGAATATACTTTTCCATTTTCAATTCACAACAAACATAAAAAAGACGTAAAATGTTATTTATCTCAAAAGCATTTTCAATAAATTCAATTGCACACCTTACCCAATCTGGATGGATGGATCAAGATGGATTTGTTATCTATTTACAACATTTCTCTTCCTACACGCATTGCAGTTCTGATAACCCAGTTTTGATAATTTTAGAAGGCCATGCAAGCCACAAAAGTTTACCTGCTATATTAAAGGCAGGAGAGTTAGGGATACATTTATTTACCATTCCACTCCACACAAGCCATAGGTTGCAGCCTTTGGACGTTTTTAGGCTACTAAAGGCTTACTATAATCAAGAGTGCTCAACTTTTTTAACTACAAAACCATGGTAAACGGACCACATTGTATATGATATTGCAGAACTTTTGAACAAAAGTTACCTAAAAGCTGCAACTATGAACAATGCTATCAAAGGCTTCCAAGTATCTGGCATATGGCCATTTGATAATAGCATATGCACCGAAGTAGATTACATTGATGTTTATAATAAAGAAGATAACAGGAAACCAGCAACCAAACTAGACAACGATATATCAGAAAGAGAGATGTCACTAGACGTCTTGCCACCTCCAGGAGATCTAGATTTATCAGAACGCATCCTACATACGCCACCACGTGGAAATCAAGAACCACAAAACGCAATTTCCAGCAGCTGCCCAAAAACACTACAAGAATTTGCAGAGTGGAAGAAATTTTTCCAGTTCCAGTCGCAACGCGACCTGATTTGTATTGTATTGTATGAAGCGGTATAGGTTTTTTTCACCTACAGCACTCAGGCCATGGGCCCATTGTGCAATCCGCCCTGTTAGAGCTCGTCCCCAAAATGCCCAGTGACCACCGCAAAGGCTAGCAGCTGGTTTAAGGCGATGAGCTGTAAATCTTCCGGTTCCAGTATTCCAGCCCCAAGATATTTGTCCCGCAGCCTCATGAGACAGGTATTGGCACATTATGTGAAGAGAGGTTTCGTCCCCTTCATTGCATAATCTGCAAATGGGATCGTCTATAATGCCGAACCTATGTAGGTATTTGTTCAGGTGACAGTGGCCCGTTAGGAGCCCTGTTAGGGTCCTGATTTGCTTCTTGTTAAACTTTAGGAGCTCTTGGAACATTGGTAGGGATTCCTCTCCGATAAAAAGTTTAGCCTGCCTAGGTCCTTGTTGCGACGACCAGTCCTGAGCGAATTGGGTTTTCACCCACTTCTTCATTTCTAGTTTTGCATTGCATTGTGGTATTGCGAGAATTGGTTCTGGTCCGAACGGGTGCCCATTAGAGCCCTGTCTGGCCAGCGAGTCCGCCTCTTCATTACCATCGATGTAGCTGTGGCCTGGTACCCACAGCAGTTTTACTGAGTTGTGTTCACAGAGTCGCATCAGAGCCAAGCGACGTTCAAGCACTAGCTCCGAAGTTACTCTGCAAGACCTTAGGACTTGGAGAGCTGATTGGCTGTCCTAGCAAATGTAGATGTGTTTGTTTGCGAAATCTCTTTCTAAGTTTTCGTCGGTGCAGGCCAGTATAGCGTAAACTTCGGCCAGAAAAACGGTGGCGTACTTGCCGAGAGAGGACGAAAGTTTTACTCTCGGCGATTTGCAATAAACACCCGCGCCTGTACCGTCTTGGGTCCTAGAGCCATCTGTGAACCACACAGGACCATTGGGAGCCAGAAGGTTGCAGTTTTGGATGCTCCAGTCTTCCCTAGCGGGAAGGACAATTTTGTAAGGTGTGTTGAAGAAGTATCTGGTGAGCATACGGTCACTTCTCATATTGAAGATGACACGGGTCTGCGCCAACCTCGGCAGGACCCTCATGTGCCCCAGTGGTACCCCAACATTTGACCACTGTCCAGCATACTTGAGCCTGTAAGCTGCATTCGTAGCCTCAGCTTCAATCACTATGTGAAGGGGCGCAAGTCCGAGAAGTGCTTGCAGAGCCGAAGTGGGGGCAGTTCGTATTGCTACTCTCACTCCTAGACACGCTAGTCGTTGGAGTTGACCAAGACGTTTTCTTGTGCTTGATGTGGTGGTAGAAGGCCACCACACCAAGGCCGCGTAGGTGAGTAGGGGCTTTATTACCGCCGTGTACATCCACATGATGACATTCGGTTTTAGACCCCAAGTTTTCCCAAAGGTGCGTCTGCACATCCGGAAGGAGGCAGTTGCTCTTTGTATTTGTCTTTCTGAATGCTCCCTCCAGGTGAGTTTAGCATCCAGGATTACTCCTAGGTACTTAACCTTCCCGGTGGCCCTCAAATAAGTGCCAAATAGTTGTGGTTCTTGAAATCCCACAATCTTCCTTCTCCTCCTGAAGAGTACTAGTTCGGTTTTGGTAGGGTTGGCCGCCAAGTTGTGCCTTCTGCACCATGTTTCCACAATTCTGATGGCATTCTGAGTTACCCCACAGAGTGTATTTGTAAATTTTCCTATAGCTAGGATGGCAAGGTCATCTGCATAGCACTGCGTGTAGATACCAGCTTCGTTGAGTTCCCGCAGGAACCCGTACACGACGAGGGACTACATGAGAGGAGAAAGTACACCACCCTGCGCACACCCCCGCTTGATGGTCACCCTTGCGGTACTGTCATTGAGAGTGGCAATCGCTTTGCGGTTTTCTAGCTCTGCTCTTATCTATCGAACGATAGATAGCTCGATTCCATGGTTCGTAGCGGCAGTGCATATTGATTCGAAGGCCTTATTGTCAAACCCGTCTTCGATATCTAGGAATGTGCCAACGGCCATTTCTCTGTGGTTGAGCGCCTTCTCGACCGATATTGGTGAGGCTGTAATGGCGATGCAATCAATGCGCCATCTCTTATGTACCTGTCTACCAGCCTCTCGACCATTTTGAGTAGGAAGGAGGTTAGGCTGATAGGCCTGAAAGATTTGGCCGAGTCATGGACATATCGACCGGCTTTTGGAACTCGACCTGAACGAGAAGAGGTTCGAAAAGTTCAAAAATCCCAAATTTTGACAAGCACTCCTTACAAACATGCTGTTGAGGAGCATCAGAATGTCGACAAAAAGAAAAGAAAAGCAGCAAGTAAGAAAATAGGCAGTGACAACGAAAAATCCAGCTCCAAGTCAAAGGGTACTAAACAGTTTGCTTCCACATCGGCTACAAACAAAAAGCCAAGCAAAGCCAAGACCAAGAAGAAAAGGGCTGTATCATCGTCAAGCTCGGAATCATCAGAAAATATAAGCGTTAGAAGAACAAGCAGATCCGACAGACGAAGAAATGATAATGTGTTTAATGTGCAAAGAATGAGCACACGAAGACGGTATTGACTTCCATCACAAGAAAAACACTATTTTTGTGATTTTTGTCGGAATTAAACATTATGTTACTCTTTCATATGAAAACTGAGCATATGTTGTAGATGATGGAAATTCCAGTACATACAGGGTGATTCATAACGTACGGAGACTGAAATGGTAGGTGGTCAAGATAAAGTGTTTATCTTTATAAATTTTTGACCAAAACCCGATCATAGGAGAATTAATGTAAATTAAAGTTTTTATAAATTAACGCCCACTGTTGGAATACCGCTGATATTAATGAAGAAGAATTAAAGATAAGGGAATCCTTGGTAATTTCCTTGGAACGAACAGAGAACAAAAACATCAGAAATGCGATTCCTGAGAAGAGTAGCAGGATATACGCGAACCGACAGGAAAAGGAACACAGATATATCAACAGAAGTAGGAGCGCGCAGTGTTAACGAAATAATAAAAAAATACAGAAATAAATGGAAAGAACATGTTGAGCGAATGGAAGAACAGAGAATACCCAAGAAAATATGGTAGTAAAGAGCAAGAGGAAGAAGATCTTTGGGGCGACCACGAAAAGGCGGAAAGATCAAGGGACGTAACAGGCAATAAGCCCACTACATGTAAAAAGAAGAAGAAGAAGAACATTGTTAATACAATAAAATTTATCAAAAAAATGCAAACGTGTAATGAAAATGGTACCTAAGAATGAATGCCTTTAGTTTAAAAGCAGATTTGATTTTGGTGTTGTCACAAAAAGTAGATACAAAATTTGCTATAACCTTAAATGTAGGTTTTCAAACACATATATATATATATATATATATATATATTCATACAAGGTTAATATGACCTCCAAAATAGGTAATTCTTAACGTAGTCACCTCCAAAATTTCGTTGTCACTTCCGATTTCGGAGGTGACAACGTATCGCCATAGTTGTTAAGTTTTCTGATACTAG
>JABXWE010007826.1:0-25071 GCA_014611495.1 Limonius californicus
AAAAATAATTTTGACACTGCCTATATACAGGGGGCACTACCTATTACAATCTGTCCCAAATAATTTTTTTAATCTTTCAAATAAGCGAGCTATCAAGCTGATTTGTCTTAGCAGACTCGCCCTACACTCTATATTGATTGGAAATTTATAAAACGGTATTTTATTTAAAATAAAGAAGTAAATCCTTGCCCAATATCTGTAGCATGAAAATAATTTTCTCTACGACTATAATATAATGTATTCGTTACATATACCTTTTTAGTTGAAGAATGATAGATATTCTCCATTGCCGTTGGATTCTGTTCTCTATTTCAGTGGAATTCTGTATCAGAATCCAACGATAAATTGCGGAACCGGAAGCTAGTGGGCGTGGCATGTTAGCGCTTGGGATCTCCCACTTGTTTTTGAGGTAACTGTCAAAAACAGTTTTAAATTTTCGTATTCGTAAAAACAGTAAGAACTAGGTATGAATAATTCAGACAGCGAAAACGCTGAAATGTGTTCACCACCAGAAATAACGGAAACCGCGAAAACGACGTGTTTTAATTTACTACTGAAGAAATCGCAGAAACAGTACACAATGGTGTACACGGCGTAAAATGGTTGTGGCTAGTGAACTGACATACGTCCATCTAAAGCATAATTTTTATTATACTGATTCGGACCAAAAATTGTAACTTCCTATGAAATAGTCGTAGAGAAAGTATAGTCTCCTACTCGTGTAGAATAGCTATTATTCACTCGGATGATTCTACCACTCGCCTTCCGCTCGTGACAGAATTTTCATCCTTGTGAATAATAGCTGTCATTCTACACTCGTTGAAGAATATACTATTACATTATACGATAGGTTGTTGTGAATACCTTTTCCATTTACACTTTTTTTTCTGACTTTAATAATATAGTAGGTATTGAAATATGTACTCGCTGAATACCCTATATAACAAAAGACTCTGGTTTTTAGTAGGTACTGCCAACTCCCTTGATAAGCAACATTTTCTACATGTTGTAGGATATTTTTAAAATTTATATGTATTATTTTCTAGAAGTCCCCCTTTTAATAAACAACACCCAAATTATTTTTCCCTTAATTAACAAGTCAAAACAATATTAATAATTTCAACAGGCTTGGACTAATTAATAAAACGAAAACAATTAACATATTTTTCACTTCTAAATTTAAAGAGTTTGATTTATTTTTCCATTTGAATAAATTTTGAAAATTGGTAAAAGTAACCAAATCGTTAACAGCAAAAAGACTGCAGATTCACTTTTAATTTGTAGTAAATACTAACAAAAGAATACATTTTAAACAACAACTTGTTTATAATTTTTTGGTAACAATATGCTTATGCTCCAGCAGCCATATTGGATTTTACGTCGACATTTTTCGTTATTGTTCTATATAATTATTCTTTAGTAAAGTATTGCTAGTATTTCCATGAGTTGCTACTATACCTAATTCTGATGGTTTCATTTCTTCCTTTTAGTGAAACTTCTGCTAGCAAAGATTTTCCAACAAATGTCGCTCAAACCACTCCATTAAATGATCGTGAAGATAATCTTCCTGCCAGCACCATTGAAGAAAATGTAAATAGTCAAGAAAATGCTGAAAGTTCTAAGAGGTTAGTTTTGTGCTGCATCAATGTTAGTTGCAATAAAATGATTCTTTGTAAAACTACTTGTATTGCTATTTCTGTTAAAAATGTTTAAGATAACTCCTATAATATTTTAATCGTTTCCTTTCAGTGAAATATCTGGTAGCCAAGATTTTTCAACTGATGTAGCTCAAACTACCACCCCATTAAATGATTGTGAAGATAATCTTAGTATTGAAACTGCCAATGTGTTTCCAGAAAATATGAATGATGAAGAAGATGCTGAAGATTCAGAAGGGTTAGTTTTTTGTTGAATTACTGTTACTTGAAGTAAATTGATTCATTGCATGAATGATCGTATTCCTTATATTAGAAAAAATTAAACTATAATTTGTAATTATTATTATTTTATTAGAGTTGTAGAAGTGACCGACCCACTGGATATTGATTCTGTAGAATCACATGTGCAAGTAGATTTGGATCATTCTATTTTTAACATGCACAGTGAAGATGTTTTTCCAGTAATCGAAATAATGGAAGCAGAAAATGAGATTTCAGAAGTTGTAGAAGTTATTGATACTGATGAAAGGTTAATAAAATCTATTAATTAATTAATATGTTTACAGTAGCTCAAAAACTTAAACACTTACGTTTACTTGATCAGATGATCACAAATCAAATTTGTGGTAAAGTATTTAAAAAAAAATGTACATTAAACCAAACTCATATTTAGAAGCTATTACTTTTACTTACCAGTGTATTGTATGTACTAAGATATTATTTCAGAATAATCAGCAAAATAGAACCAGAAATTGCACCTGAGGAAGAACAACAAGTGGCGAGTGTAAAGATTAAATCATTATCTACAACCCAAAACTCAGACGGTGGTTGTATTGAAATTCTAAGTGATGAAGACGAAGTACAAGTTCAAGAAAAAGACACGCAAAATATTGAAATACCTGTCAAAGATAATACTGTGTAAGTGCACAATATGATTAATTTTAACTACAGGTTCTATATAGAACATTTTACAGCGATTTACCACGCCGTCATCTACAATCTATTCTACAACAAATTAAAATGCTTACATCGAGTGAATATTTATTATTCTACTTAAAATTGCCATCAAAATGGGACCAAGACAGGAAGTCTAAAAATCTTAGTGAGAAAATAAGAGACAAGCTTGAAAACAACGTAATTAGCATACCTGATGAAAATACACGTATTTTAAATGCCATAGTAACCAGTATTAGGTGAGTGTTTGCAAAGTGAAAATATAAATATTCAGTGCAAACTAAGAACTAGTAAGCTTTGAATAGAAATTTGTGAATTAACTGTAGCCAATATTTTTTAATCGAAACTTCTACAGATTTGGAAGAAAAAGTAAATGCTAAGTAGAAACTTCATTGGTGATTTTAATATAATTTAACTTGTATATTAACTTATGCTTGATATTTTTACTGTAACACTTCACTTTTGCGATCTAACTTATATAACAACATTTTTCCTCTAACCGTGAAGTTTAATTTAGCTGGTTACAATCATTGTAACCGGGAATAACATTTCAAATTGGCATTGGTACTGAAACTAATATAAATGTAATGTTTTAGTAAAGTGTCAAAAAAAAGAGTGCAGAAGATTATAAATAGAATTATGGATTTAGCGGCGCATGAATACTTGTGGGTACAATCCAACTTGCCCACCGACTGCATTAATCCAAATTTACGTTGTCTCCTTCCACATGGCTCAGATGCATCTCGGACCATTTTATGGCTGAAAACGCACTTTGAGGAAACTTCTAATAATATTTTACCCAAACATGAAGTGTTTAACCAATATCAGTAAGTATTGTTTGTCCACCTTTTAAACCTAATTACAAGGTATATCAAATCTGATTGTCACCATTGAAATCTCAGAACCAGAACTAAAAAGTTAGTTAAATTGAGGCAAAGTTGCGTGATTTGAAGCTAAAGCCGATGTCCCACTGTAAAAATTTGTTTTATAAAAGTTTTTATAAAAACGATGTGTGACAGCAAGCAGTTTTATACAAATGACGTCACGGTAAAATAGTTTTATGGTGTCTGTATTTTAATGACGTCACGTAAAATGTTTTTATACAAACTTCTGAAATAGAACCGTTTCTATAATTTGGACGAAAGCAAGCATTTGATTGGGCGTTAACGGCCCGCCTACCTTCTGGATATTTGAATTGCGGCGCGAAACCTTCCGCCAGTCTTCACCTTCATGTTTAAGTTCATTTTCCACCATTGAAAGCACACATCGACCACTTTCTTGGTTTAGTTTCTTTAACTGCGGCCTAACCCACCATCTACGTTTATTTTTTTGGCTTTTTGTTTTTGGATAAGTGCATTTCCAATCAAACTTATTGTAAGCGCAGTTAACAGTAAATTTTGGTTCGGATTTAAACTTTCCATTGCATAAATTAAAACAGCAAAAACTTTAAGCGCCAACCGTAATAAACCTATTTTAACCTCACTTTTCAGTGTTGCCTCAAACAGCTGATCAGGTTTGTATAAAAACTTTTGACCAAATACTTGACAGTGGGACATACCCTTAAAAATATTTTTATGGTGCATGACGTCACACCGTTTGTATACGAATTTGTATAAAAAGTTTTTATACAAATTTTTACAGTGGGACATCGGCTTAAGTAATAATCTGAAAGAAAATTAGAAAATAAAAAACAATAGAAACTTTTTTGGTTTGATTTAGAATGGTTTATCAGCTAGCCAAAAAATAATACGATAGTTCCATATATCAGAATCTTCATTTGGTTTATTTTTTCTTATGGACATCGTATTAGATTTTTAACCCATATAACCCGGAAACTATATTTTTTTAAAAAAGTTTTGTTTCACTGTTTTACGCTATTCATAATATCGTGTTAGAGCAGGAAAAAATAATAAAAAAAATTACCTACCCTCCGATTGGTCACAATATGGTGTACTTTTAAAAGGACGATAGGATTATAAGGTACTTCAAAGATTTTACAAAATGAATATTTATTTTCAAAATTATAAAAATTGCTTCACTTTCAAAAGTCGTGAATATTTTAAATTAGCATCTGTCATTAAGGCATTTGGTGATAATTTAGAAAACAATCTTTAGGATGTAGAACCACTTGACATTTTCTACATTGAAAATTTGCCTTTTTGTGGCAAACTGCACATTTGCGTTGGCTTTCCTGATAAACAATTAGGTGATCAAGTCTATCAAAACGTGAATATTCGTGAGCGTTTTTTGGTAGTTTTGAAGGACCTCTTTTTGATGTTTGCTTATAGGTTTCTAATAACCCTGTTGCAAAAGCTCTTCGAAACGATAGTTGATCCATTTTTCTTCCATTACACTTGTGAAGTTGCCATGAGTTTTGTACCGCCATGTCGATGCAATGGGATAGTAATGGAAAATACCATTTCTTTCCACGTATAGAAATCCTGTACTGTCCAATGTTTTGATCACTTCTGTCGACTCCACCCATGTTCTCATTGTACGATTTGATTAGACTTGGTTGGTCTATGTAGATATGTTTCTTTTCAGCTTGTGAAAATCGTTGGGCTGTATTTAGTGGAAACATTTGAAGAAGCATTTGATGCAATGGAAACAATACTATTATCGTTCCATTTATTATTTTCTACAACTTCATCCTTTTTGCCAGAATCTTCGTCAGTATTTGAATCATTTGCATTTTCTGGAGGGAAAATGATAATATTTTCTGGGATTTCACTATTATCTGGTTTTTCTAGCTCCTCTATAAGTTCAGCCAAAGATAATGGTTTCTTCCAATACCTGTGAACAAATACCACCCGTTTATCACCCAACACAATTACAGTAAAGGATAGTCCTACTGTCCTTTTAAAAGAACATCCAATTTATCGTACGTATGCTTGACTGATAATTTGCCTATAATGACTTTTGGCATTGTGGGAATATTGTTTGACTCTTTACTAGATAACATATTCAATAAATATTCTTAAATAATGAATTAGACAAAAAATACATACCACGAATCAGTCATGGTCACACTCGACAAAAAATGTCACCACAAGAAGTATTGAAAACATTCAACAGATAACAAGAAACGACTTGTCATGTACATTCATAGTAAGTAGAACACTGTACAATAGTCAAACAATAGCGACACCTCGAACGGAATTGTGAAACTTCAAAAAAATAAGGCAGATACCTACGGTAGGGTCATATGGGTTAAGTAGTAAGTCTTATACGTGGTGTCAGTATAATGGTGAGGCGGTGAGCAGTACCATATTCGTCTAGTTCTGCGCATGACGTCACGCTCGGAACATCCTTTGAAATTCGGGTTGAAACTACCACGTGTTTACTAGTTTTGCTTCGTCGAATCCGCGTTTTTTACCAGTTTTTAACAAGTGTTAATTAAAACAACAGTGAGTTAGTGACTATTTCAACTTCACAATCAAAATAACATGTGCTGTGTATGGTTGCAACAACTATTCTAAACAAACGAAAGGAATGGAAATAAAATATTTTGGATTTCCGAAAACTGACATAGTTAAAGTATGGATTAGTGCTTGTCGAAGAAAAGATAAGTTTAATGTATAGCATGGTAAGTCAAGTATGAAAAATTCTAATAGTAAACTTGTAGCATTTAATTTTTAGCATGTGTGTGCTCCATACACTTTACCAAGGAAAGCTTTGACATACTGTTGCAGCAGCAACTTTTAAATTACAATCCGGTAAACAGTAGAAATTTGAAACCAGCGGCAGTTCCCACGGAAAATGTACCAAAAAGCACAGTTGAAACAAAACGGCCTTTCTCAACAGAATGTGACGACCGATTGGCGAGACTGGCAAACCGGCAACATCATAATTATATTTCTCATCCTACTACAGACGAAGCATCTGCTGAACAGGAAGAGCCTGAGGCCAGTGATAAAAATGACACATTATCCCCATCAAAATTGCAAAAGTAGGTACCTTTGGTTTGGACGATCAAACCGAAATTGCTATTAAGAAAACAATGGGGGATCTACGAGAAGAGAGTCGAACCTTCAAATAAAAATATGATGATGCCAATGAAGAAAAAAAGTCGCTATGAGAAAGAATTAGTTTTATGGAAGAAACTTGTTCGAGTGAAATTCAGGAGAGTATGCTAAAATTACTTAGCAAATGTTTCACTCCTGGGCAAATAACATTGCTGTTAAATGAAAAAAAATAGAATTCATTGGAGCTCCGATGACATAGCTTCGGCAATATCGCTAAAAAGCATAAGTCCCAAAGGATATCGATTTGAGTCGAGGAATTCTACAAGATGTGCTACGTTTAATGAAAAGTAAGTCCTCTGAATTATCAGTAGCAGAGCGATTAACAGTGCTGACATTCGATGAGATATATATTTCAAACAAAATATGCATTGATAGACAGTTTCAAGAAAAACTTGGTCCTCATAGGGCGTGTCAAACAGTTATGGTTAGAGGAGTGGTGGGCGAATGGAAGCAGCCACTTTATTATAAATTCGACCAAAATATGAACAAAAGTATATTACTTGAAATAATATCTCAACTATACTCCGCAGGCTTTATTGTAGTTGTCATCACAAGCGATATGGGGTCAGGAAACGTAGGATTATGGTCAAAGCTTAATGTCGGTTATAACAAACAGTGTTTTTTTAATCATCCGAGTGATGATTCGTTGCCAATATTTGTATTTGCAGATGTACCCCATTTGTTGAAACTACTAAGGAACCACTTTTTAGACCAATCATGTGTCTGTAATGGGAAAATATTGGACAAAAGTTGCGTAGAGACGTTACTTTCAGTATCTGCTTCTGGACTATAGCTTATAAAATTAGTTCATACCATTTAGATTTGAAAGGAACAGAACGACAAAAAGTTCGGCCTGCGGCTCAACTATTTTCAAATCAAATAGCGAAGGCTATAGAGTGGTGTGGAAAAAAGAGTTTCATGGAAGGCAAAAATTGGGAGGAAACTTCTAAAATAATAAAAGCAACAAATGATTGGTTTGATGCCTTCAATTCAAGATCTAAATTTGGAACTCATTCAGGAAAGAATGCTTTTGGTATGGATTTAAATGCACAAACTATTGTATTAAATAACTTTACTGAAATTATTCAGTCTATTAAATTTGACAATCACAAAGGATTAATCCCATTGCAGAAGGGATTTTATTGAGCAATAATTCTTTAATCAATCTCTTTAAACATCTGCAAAGTAAATACTCGCTTCAATATTTATTAACATATCGTCTTAACCAAAATATATTGGAAAATTTCTTTTCTTAGATTAGGGGTATGGGGGGATCGAATGATCATCCAATGCCTTTGGAAATAAAATATAGACTAAGATGGTATACACCCTGTTTTAAATTAAGTCTGCATTATTGCCAACTTCGTTATTATTGAATTGACGATGTCGACTAAATTAGCAAACTAGTAGTATTTTTTCCGCTGTATAAAATGGCGAAAACAGAAAAATAAATAAACATCGCATTTTCGAGTTATTTTTAAAAATGTATATTTTTTAATGGAACACCCTGTATATTTTTTGATGGATGAACTGCAAATTTTTTTTTAAACGAGAAAGTCTCTATGCACTATGATCCTAAAATAATAAATAAATGAATTATTCAAACGTTTACATTTTTTAAATGTGCAAGATTTTTTTAAACAAATCATATTATAATTAGTAAAGCAGGCACTGATATTCTGAATATTTGACATTTGTTTCATAATTAGCGTTGTCAACAAATAATTTCACAGTACAAAAAAGTCATTACATAATTTAGCAATAATAATTACCTACAAGGTCGATTGACGGTAGGACCATTTTAAAAGCAACCAGGCGTGTGTTAAAATGTGCTCAAAAATGCATTGAACAAAGTGGAGATGTATTTGAGCATTTATTGTGAAATATCGTTTCGTTTTAATTATTTTTCAGACAAGTTGTGTTATTTTTTCATCTAAAATTAAATCCGTTTAAAGATAAATACCACTACGATTTTTTATTTTACCCTACGTACATTAAATTGCCATTGTCGCAGACTACTTCGCGAATTTTAAAATGTTGAATAATTCATTTATTTATTATTTTAGGATCATAGTGCATAGAAACTTTTTCGTTTAAAAACAAATTTGCAATCCATCCATCAAAAATTATACAGGGTGTTCCATTAAAAAATATACATTTTTAAAAATAACTCGAAAATGCGATGTTCATTTATTTTTCTGTTTTCACCATTTTATACAGCGGAAAAAATACTACTAGTTTGCTAATTTAGTCGACATCGTCAATTCAATAATAACGAAGTTAGCAATAGGCAGACTTAATTTAAAACAGGGTGTATATGAAATTCTTAATGGATCTAAAATTTCGAATGAAGCTGTAAATATTGGTCCATTACTTGTAAGCAAATTGAAATACATACTCGCCAATTACATTATGTGATGTTGAGCGCTCATTTTCTGCTTATAAAAATGTATTAAGCGATAGGCGCCAATCTTTCTTAATGGAGAATATGGAAAAATATTTAATTGTTTATTGTTTCAGTCGATAATTAAAATGTAATTTAAATGTTTTTTTTGCGTTTTTAACTTATCTGTAGTTTATAAACCTATTCTATACTGCTATTTATTTAGGAAATTAACTATTAATGTTTAAACGTCTCTTTTTTATATCTATATTTTTTAGGAGTGTTAATTTTTTAATTTTCATTTAAACTGCATATTAAGCGAATATTTAAGCCATTTTATTGTGCATCCGCGCCCTAATATCCACGCGCCCTAACGGTCGGCGCCCTAACGGTCAGCGCCCTAACGGTCGGCGCCCTAATGTCCACGCGCCCTAACGGTCCGCGCCCTAGCGTCCACGCGCCCTAACGGCGGCGCCCTAACGGCCGCGCCCTAACGGCGGCGCCCTAACGGCCGCGCCCTAACGGCCGCGCCCTAACGGCCGCGCCCTAATGTCCGGCTCCGTGAACAAAGCTTTCGACAATAATGCTTCGTGAGTTGTTTTATTCCTCAGCAACACGTGACAACAAAACATTGAAAAAGAGAAATAACATAACTTGAGAAGATGCTCAAAATGACCACCATTGACTTCATGGCAATAACCAAGTCTCTCTAAACATTTTTCAATTTCATTAACAAGATGCTCTATAGAAACTTTCATTATTTTCCCAGCAAGTCTCGATGCCTTTGAATTATTTGGTTGTTCGGTATAAATTCTATATTTTAAATGTTTCCAAAGATAACAATCCATGGGTTCAGGTCTGGATAGCGAGTGTGCCATTCAATAAAACCCACTTATTGCGAAACATGTGGTTTAAAAAATGCTGAACATTTACAACGTAATTGGGAGGTGCTCCGTCCTGGCGAAACCAAATATTATAAGGAAATTCCCCTTCTTCTTTAAGAGTAGGAACAATTTGATTTTCTAAAGAATCTAAACACATTTGACCTGTTAATCGAATAACAACACAGCACAAACCAACCAACGCTTTACAAAACTGTTTACGCTTCCCACATTCTTTTGTTTCGATGGACTGCAAAATAGCAGTTGTATGTATGTATGTATTTGAAAGAGCGAGATCTAGGACGCGGTTTTTCCAAGCATCTCTATGTACTTAGGCAATATTTGGCCCATTGTACACCCTAACTAAGAATTTTGCCTGTCTGAGGTAATTCTAACTCCAGTAGTGATTTTTAACGTGTCACACATCGCAGTGGCACGGGACCTACGGCTTTACTTCTTATCCGACAGAAGGCGCATTTTCAGATTTTTCCCCACTAGAAAAATCTCGCCGACCTCGGTCAGGTTCGACCCCGTGTCCCTTGGATCTAAAGGCAAATGCGCTAGCCACTAGACCACCAAGGTCGGTAGATAACAGTTATAAATAGTATTGTTCAATATCCCTAGAATTATTAAAAACAAAGGCGTCAAACTTTATATTACTGAAGTTGCAAAAAATAGTTCTGTCGACATATCAAAAAATATGCAGGGCATTTTACGTAAAATAAAAAAGTTGATATCATATCCGGCTAAACCGAAAGTCCTTCTAAAGGTATGGTCTATCTGTTGCATTTAAACGCAACAATTTATCGCAGCGATTAAACGCAGCGGTGAATCGCTATGGCCTGGTCTATTTGGGCATGTTTTGAATGCAGCGATTTGTGTTGTGGAAGGTCAGATTTGTATGGTGTGTTGTACAAAATGGATGTGTGGAAGTGCTCAGTAGTTTATCTTTGGATGAAGAAGAAGAGGAGTTGATTTGATATATATAAGGAAGATATTTTTAAACAGAAACGAAGAAGGATGTTTTCGATTATTAGTGACACGACATTTAACAGATGACGAAACAACGTTTCAACAATAATTCAGATTGATAAGAGTTGAATTTTTTTGAGTATATGAACTGGTATCTGACGGCTTATGGACTATACCATCAACATTTGTGTCTCATCCAATTTCAAGTTGTGAAAAGTTGACTGTAACTTTGAGGTAGGTAAAGCCAAATATGTCTCATTTCAGCCAGTGTTAAGTGTAGTATGCAGATATCTTGCCCCAAGATAATCTTTCAGATCTTTGTCCTTTCAATTGAGAATTTCCCCCAACTATATCAGCAGAATCGTAAAAAAAATTTTGACAGTTCTTGTAGAGAAGTTAGTTCCACTACATTTATCTGTTTCTACAAAACAAGACAAGAAATCAATAGCAAAGGAATTTGATGAAAAATTGAATTTTCCGAACTGCTGCGGAGCAATTGATGGCAAACACGTACGCATAATTTGTTCTAAAGAATCGGGAAGTTTGTTCTTTAATTACAAATCCGACTTTCCCTTTGTAGTTCTTGTTGTTGTTGATACTAGTTGCAAGTTCACGTATATCAACGGTGGTGCTTATGGGAAAAAGGGATAAGGAAAAGTAGCATCTAAAAAATCATCACTTTATCAGTATATACACAAAGTTCTACAAGAAGAGCGGGCAATTCCGGACACAAACACTATTTTACTACATGTCATTGTTGGTGACGAGGCCTTTCAGTTAGCAGAACATGTTCTGAGACCATATTCCAGAGATCAGGCAAAGGTGGATGTGGAAAAGAGAATATTTAATTATCGCCTCTGCCGTGCAAGAAGAAGGTCGGAAAACGTCTTCGGGATTCTCTGCCAAACGTTCAGATTTTATGATTTCCCGATAGCAATAGATTCTATCTATGTGGACAAAATTATTTTGGTAACATGCTGCTTTCACAACTTATTGCGAGCTTCCCGTAATGTTGCCACACCAAACATCGAACAAGAAATCGATGCTACGATGCCTACGGAAAATATTGTTCATTTTCGTCATACAGGTGGAAACGCATCTGCAGCAGCATTCTTCAACAGAAATCAATTTAAGAACTATTTGAGTAGCAGAGCTGGAACTGTGTCATGGCAACACAAACTTGTCACCGGAACAGACACCTCATAATAGATAGAGTATAGTCCGTCAGATTTAGAAAGACTTCTGGGGCCTGCAAGTTACGACAACAGCTTGAACTGCTGTCCTCTTTTTACACGCGGTTAAGAGAAAGGCCAACAACATAATTAGGTTCTAGTCGTATACGACTTACGCTCCCTCATATTTAAGCACGCTAGAAAGAGATAATCTCACTAGTGGTGAAGCGGTGTTAGTTCCTAGCGTCAGGGGCGGAGACAAACTAATCTCAGGCAAGCAGAGGTTCTAAAAAGTTCACATTCCGTATTTAATCATTTAATAAATGGCAGTTGTGTATTTAATTTAATTTTGGGAATAGAATATTACGTATTAATGACAGACAATGGAAAAAGGAAAACTATAACAATTTAAAATCCAAGCTAATTACTTTCCTTGCCCTACCTACGACAATTGAGAACCGCTGTGTTTACACAATCGTATGAGTCAAGCTACCTGGCTAGGCTTTCTCAGCTCAGAAGTCTTTCTAAATCTGACGGACTATAGACAAAGTTGAAGCAGGACCTGACTCACAATTTTCCAGTTCCACTTCTGAAATTACTTCCAAAGCCTTCCTCTTGGTACGAACGGCTAAAGAAGGTAAAAACGTCATTATGATTTCTGCCATACTTTCAAAAAATGTCTTAATCGGATGGGGATTATCGGCTGGTGTCTTGGTAAGCGATTCCAAAATTTGTAACCTATCCTTACTGCGCTTATGGATGATATCTCAAATTTTCTCTGTTGCTGTCTTCGGTTTTTAACAAACTTTTCTGTTTTGTGTGTCCTGTATTTCTTTGTTGACTTCTTGAATCTCCTTGGTTGGTGTATTTTTCGATTTTTGGGTCTTTGTTGCGCCTTCAATCGTTTTCGTAAGTTCCAGATTACCATCGTTTTCCATATCACTTCCACTGTCGTGTGTTTCTTCAAAATCTTCCTCAACATTGCAGATGTTAGAAGCTGAACCTGTGGTCCTGGATTCGCATTGCTAAGAGTCCTAAGCAATATTAAATTCATAAAAGCTAAAGTGAAATACGCATGTCTACATTACTTTCTGCATCTTTCTATGTCATCTAGAAAGGTCAATGACTCCATGTGTTTTTCGATTTTTAATGTCTTTTGCCGTTGATCCCGTACCTTGTTTCAGGTCTTTCTTTTTCTTCCAATATACATCCTGCATGCTCCTCCATCTCGTTTTACACTCATCAACTTTTTTGCAAGGAAAAAATTAAAACCACTTTCTATCAGTACAAATTTCAGAATAATCATGTGTGATGTATGTACATACCACTTTTTCGACATTGTCTGCGATTGCTGTCCATGTATAATCTTTTACATTTTGGTCTTTATAATATTTGTGTTTGGCATCGAACACACATGGACGCTTCCCTACTTGTTGAATTAACACCTCGTCCTCTTCCAATGAAAATTTCAGTCTTTTTCCTTTTGCTACCATTCTTTTCGTCGTGCATAAAACTCATGCGATTCACACAACGCATGCGATTAATTTGCCCGAGATGCAATTCGATTTTCAGATGCATCGTCTAAACGCGACAAGCTGCGACTTGTAACAAATAGACCAATTATATGAGAATTTCAGTCAACCAACTCGTGCGTTTAATCGCTGCGATAAATGGTTGCGTTTAAACGCAATAGATAAACCGTACCTTACATTCCCAATACCTTCATCGTATTCACCGTATGTAGAAAATTTTGTGGAAATCGCGGTTGCCGTGGTAGAGATATTTGCATTGTTCCGTACTTTCGTCCAACCCTGTATATGATGAAATAGCTCTTGCGAACCCTAATTATATGTTTTATAAGGAAAATTAATGGGCACGCCAGTTCAGAAAATTATAGGAATAATATCTAATAGCTTTATTATTTATATATACGAAAATGTAAACATTTCGGAAATACGAAAAATCTCGATTATATACTAATGTTCCCGTCTTCAAGTACTGCAAATCATAATTCATACTTCAAATTTGTGTGAAGAGTGTATGGAAAAGGGATAATACTACGGAGACTTAGCAAATTTAAAGATCCCTGTAGAGGAACATTCAATAATCTTTTATATTTGGTAAAGTAAAATTGATATTTTGACAACGTTGAACAGGAGACAAAGATTGATGATGTTCCTTAATGATTAATTGCAAGTTTAATAAGTTGCCTGGTGTGGCAATGGTTTGTTAAGTAGATCGAAGTATTAGAAAAACAGCACTTTGTGGTCACTGCCGTGGTTCACATTTAAAAGAAACCTTGATAGGGTGCAATTAATATTAAACTGTTTCATATTGGCAAAACCAGGCTCGACTATAATCACGGTATTAACTGCACATTATTCTGTTTACTAATTGCTTACTATGTATGCTACTTACATTTGCTGGTGCGGTTACTATCGATTTAAGTACTGTCTGCATACTGAATTAACTGAATTTCATAAAAGCAGCGATTCGGAAAATATAATAATCAGGAAGCTTACTGAACGTATTCATTAAATTGGAATTATATTGCAATTGTTGCTAAATAAACTTAGTTTATTATTGCTATTCCTACTTAACGAATACATGGAAAGAATTATAAAATGTTATACCAGGATTTTAAAATTTTTGAATAATTCTAACCTGTTACTTCTTGTGAATTATTACTAGTTAAAATAACGTATTTCCACCGATCCATTAATAATATCTAGTATTTTTTTATCGTTGTTTTTTTCTGTGAAGTCCTTTTTATAAATTTGCGTTTACAATGCAAATTTATTTTACAGTAAGTGTTGATGCCTGTATATTAGCTTAATTTTCACTTGAGCTAATTGCTATGAATGTGAACTCTGGTGCGGATTTAATTGTTTCTGCTCGTAACTTACATCCTGCTGCACTAAACTGCTGTAAACTTTTTAATTATGATCGATATTTCCTTAATTAACCCCCACAAACACATGGGAAGTAAATTCGCAACGGCAGCTTTAGCAATTTAGTACAGCTTATAAAAGCGCAAAATAAGAGGCAACTCCTACCAATCAAACCAGGTCCCAGGTTGCGGTGCGAGTTTTAATTAACTTTAAAGTAACATGTATTGGGTAATTTATAGAATGTTATTTTTTGTCATTTTTTTTATTACAAGGAGGGCAATACATTTTAGGGTGTATATAAGTACATTGCTACGGGAAGTTGCAAGTATATCGATTAAAAAATAATGTAAATCTTGTAGCTTACGAATGTATGCCAAAAATACTGTATTTGATTAAAACAGAACAGAATTTATCATGTTCTTATACTTTACTACAAGAAAGATAATTAAATATGAGTATTAATAATTACTGTATTTATCGATGGTTTTATATATCGACAAATGTTGGAATAATACTTTCAAAACTGCAGAGCCACAAAAAGTAAAGAGAACTGGCAACATACTTTTAAAATTATATAGGATGTTCCAGAATAACGTTCAGAAACCAGAACCCAAACCAAAAAGTTTATATAAACATAGATCGAAATATGTACCCCTAAAGAGTTATAGACCTTCAAAGTTTAAAAAACAATTTCTTGGTCTTGAATATTTCTGGAGCTAATAAACACAAAGTAAGGTATCACTTACCTGTCCCTAGAAAGACATTAATCTGCATTTAATTTGAAAAATACAAACGCTGTATAAGGGATTTTTCTAAGGGGTTGTGGGTAGTTTTCACTCCCAAACTTTGATGTGTGTGACCCAGTTTTAATTTAATACAGTTCATATAATAGCAAAAATTTGTTAGAAACGTTTTTTTCCTGTTTCATTTTCATAGGTTCCATTCTTTTTCCTGTAAAATGTATAGAACGTTAACCATGTTTTTATTTGAGTTGCACTGTACTTTCAAAATAATAATAGTAAAACTGATCTTACATCAGTAAAATGATAAAAAGTCTAACATTTATTTAAAATATCTTGTATTTAGCGTATCGTAAATATATTTATATTAAATTATTATTGAAATATTTTAATTTAAATTTGAATTATCATCTTCTCCTTCGGTTATCATTACAGCTTAAGATAACTTCAGGCTGCTCCACAATGGTCTACTATGACCGCTGTCATTAGGTATTGTCCACCAATTTCTACATTTAAGTTTTTTGGGATCTTCCATTACATCATCTTTCTATCGTTTTTTAGGATGGTTTCTGGTTTCGAACTACTTCAATAATTCACGTATTCTCTCTCTTGATTCGTTGTATGGGTCTTATCCATTTAAAACGTTTGGATTTGATGAATCTAATTATATCACCGCGTTCCATTGCAATGATTACGTAATTCATTTTTGCTGTCTATGTTTCATCTGCTTCTCGTATAGGTTTCTATTTTACGTAGGCTTCTTCTCAAGTGATTTTCATCTGATTTTGTAAGCCTCCACGTTTCTAATAGGTAAATACACAACAGGATTAGGGATGATCCTACATATCCTAAAGTTAATTGTTTTGCTTAGGAGCTATGTTGTAAATAGAGTTTTATGAACGTACGTAACTGTGCCTCTCGTTATACATGCTATTTGTATTTCTTCATATCAGTTCTAGTTTGTTTTGTATTGAAACTAACATTATTGACCATTAATTGTTATTTTGCCCAGTGTTACGAGTTCGTTAGGTATGGCCATCAAGGGAAGTGTGAGCATTAGTGGTTTTGTGTGTATGATGTCGAACGCCTGTTTAAAGTCTACAAAGAAGTTCTGTGGATCTAGATTGTGTTTATAGTATTCTTCAAATAGTTGTCTCATTAGGTGCATTTGGTCGTTTGTTAATCGGTTGGGTCTAAATCCACATCAAAGTTGCTTTTAGGTATTCTGCAATTTTTTGGTATAGTATACTTGAGAATACTTTGCATGTAGTTTGTAGGAGAGTTATTTCTGTATAACAATTATATATATATATTTTTTACTCTCTCTTCCACTACTGGATGGATGACTCTCATTTTCCACTGTTTAGTTATACGTTCTCCTTTCTATATTCCAGTAATCAAATTATGTAATCTTCTCCATAGTTCATTTTTCAAATATTTCAGTATTTTAGCTGTAATTGTATCTATTTTTGGAACTTTATAATCTTTAAACTTCTTTATACTTTGTACTACTTTTTCCTATGTTGACTGCAGTTCCTGTTCTTTATTACTATATTATACCATTCATATGTTCATTATGTCTTTTTTCTTTATTCACTATTTTTTCTCTTATTTTTTATCGATATTGTTATCGTGTTTCAAACCTTCCGTTCTTTTATTGTAATGGTCTAACGTTGCTCTTCGTAGTTTTTGAGGATTTTTTTTCTTGTATCAATCTTCTAATTTCTGGTTTCCTTGCGTCATTCTGCTAGTGTATGTCTTCCTTAGATTTGCCATAAAACTATTTTTGGATCCCTTTCTGTAACTTATTGTGCTTTTACTATGGCTTGTTTAGCGTTACGTGTTCTCCAATAATATCTTTTACTTAGATTATAATTTCTTAAGTTGCATTCTACTTTCTTCTTATATTACAATCTTCCTGTTTCTATTTTTATGTTTTCGGTATTCTGCCTTTTGTTTTTCCCTCGTTATCATTGTTAGTTTACTTTATTCTTGCTTTATTTTTGATATCATAAGGCAGCGGTCTGAATCACATTAAGTAACTCTTAGCGTTGTTACATCATGAATTGGCGGGTATCTTCTTCTATTACCTAACACGTGATATATTTGTTGTTTCTTGGTCGATTTTCGCAATAAAATTAGCAGGATTATTAAAACACCGTGTTTATGTAGCGTTCTATCCGGCAACACTGGGGTTGCGGGGCTGGAAGGAGCGGCAGGTGAATATTTGATACGCCTTCAATACGAGTTATTAGAGTCATTTGGTTGTCCGTAGCTATTTTTTTCGTGAAACGGTTTTTTCTAGTGCGTTCTGAAAATGAGTGACATCAATTTCGACCAACGGCCTGCTATCAGGTTTTGCTTCAAACATGGACACAGTGCAACGGAAAGTTTGGCAAACTTCGGAGACATTGTTTTGTCAAGGGCCCAGGTTTTTCGGAAGACCTTCATTTTCAAGAACAGGTGAAAATGTCGAC
The DNA here is from genome assembly GCA_014611495.1 of Limonius californicus. Classification (NCBI taxonomy): domain Eukaryota; kingdom Metazoa; phylum Arthropoda; class Insecta; order Coleoptera; family Elateridae; genus Limonius; species Limonius californicus. The sequence continues at coordinate 18,154 of JABXWE010007826.1, forward strand.
AGAGTCTGGGATCTTGTGCGTTCAGATCGTCGGTTAACAGTCAGGATGATTGGGGAAGAGTTGAGTTTGATTCACAGCACCGTTCATTAGATTTTGACGAATGAATTAGGGATGAGAAAATCTGCGCAAAAATGGTTCCGAAAAACCTTTCGCATGACTAAAACGACATTAAGAAGGAAAGGTGCCTTGATTTTTTGGGATCGATTAAAATGATTCCCATTGTCTGGAACGTGTCATTACTGGTGGCGAGTCTTGGGTGTTTAAGTATGACCCGAAAACCAAGAGCCAGAGCATGGAGTGGCACACTTCAACCTCTCCAAGGCCAAAAAAGCAATAATGAGCAAGTCGAAGATCACATGCATGCTGATCTGCTTTTTTGATAGCCAGGGGTCATGCGTGTGAGACCAAACATCAAGAATAACTGGGGCTGTTGCATCACGACAATGCGCCTTGTCACACAGCAATTTCAATAAACAATGTTTTGGCCAGTAAGAACATTTCTGTGGCTTCTCAGCCTCCTTATTCGCCCGACTGGAGTCCTTGTGACTTTTCCTCTTCCCGATATTAAAAGATCACCTCAAATGACGTCATTTTGGGACACTAGAAAACATTCAAACGGCTGTAACTGGCCAGCTGAAGAATATTCCAGTACTCGAGTTCCAGCACACTGCTATTAGGAGTGGAAGAACCGTCTCCGGCGCTGCGTGGCTTCCCAAGGCAGTTACTTTGAAGGAGACAATGTTGAATTGTAATTTTATTCGAATAAAAAAATTGAAAAAAGTCAGTCTCAGTACTTAATTTGCACACCTCGTATGTGTATATATATATATATATATATATATATACCGATTACTGTATTCATGTTTGCTGGTTTCAATATCATCATAAACCAGATGGCACTACTTTATTATAATATACTATTTATTTACATACTACACGACGTAAATATTCTTCTAAGTTATGTTTTCTCCAATTTGTTTTTATGAGATTTTATCTCTTTTATGAAAAACTATGAATTATAAAAGCTAGGGCACAATTATACCGGTTTATTGCCTTGAAGTTTGTACTTTACAGAACTAATTAAACATTTCTGTTCACTTAATAAACGTTGCAGTTTTAATTCTTGTATTTTTTATATTTCGGTTTGGGTGATAACATTTTAATTATTACTGTTTTCTCATTGTGTGCGCAAGGATATTGCATAGTGTTATCTGTATGTAAAACAATGTTTACAAGGAGATCCGTCGTGTAAATGCAATATTACGTTACGTCTGTCTTTTACATATGTGGTTAGTGGCATGGAAATCCTATTCTGGTACTAATACCGGGAGCTACACTGCAGAATTTCATTTCTCCTCTCGAAATATAGTCGATTTGAATTTTATTGAAGAGAATCTAAAATGCAGATTTTAGCGGAAAGTTAGATTAGAGTAACTTAAAGTAGAAGCTGTAGGCCATCAGTTCTCGGTTGCTATGCTAATATACTTACATAACGGAATTTTGCTGTGAAAAAACGGAGTGCAAATTCTTTAAATTATTTGAATACTTAAAGATGTCATGAGAAGCATTTATTTTTTATTTGTAATTTATTTATCTTGTATTAATAAGAAATTTGTAAAAATCAACATAACGTAAATCAACCTGTGTTGAAAATGATCAGCGCATTTGCTTTACTTATAAAACATGTAGGCTGCATTTTACCAACACAAAGTTATATTCGGCATCGGTAATTAAACCGGTACGTTATTTTCTTGTCACATAGCGCAAACAACAGAAATAATATCAGAAGCAGTTTTGTCTTGCTTGCCTATAATGCAATTCTGAATGAATTCCTACAAGGAATATTCGTATAATCAATTATTCCCAAATACTTTCAAATAAAAATAGAAAATTTTCAAAGCATCTTGTAGAACAGATGTCCATTAAAGAGGTGTAGTTTAATATCTATTAAACCAAGTGCTTTTTTTATTATTGTTTAGTTATGGATGCACTTATTTATTCAATAATTCAAAATATTATTTGAATTATTAATTATTTATTCTGTTGGCATTATCGAAATTGTACTCTAGTTAATTTATAAAAAGTATTCACGACAACGTATTTTATTAAATATCAAAATTCCTTGAGTTGTTTTTTTATAAAAAATTTAAAATTCAAAATATGCGGATGCAGGTGTTCTACTAAATAAAAGAAATCTAGTACCTATACAAAAATTTTTGTTCAGTATATTTAAATTCGGCTTATGCACAATAGAAATATCGCTATTATAGAATTTGTTTGTTTTATGAATACACAATTTTATTTAGAATATGATTTTAAATATCCTATAATATTAAAATTTATTTGTTGCACTTTAAAAACTACAATTAAGTGGTTATTTGTTAGTGCAGAAAATCAGATAATAACGACAAAGGAAATAAAGCATAACATATTTTACATCATTAATGTGAAGTTTCAGTCTTCCCCGGTTTATATCTAATGAAGTGATCTGTTCGGGCTTATACCGCGTCATCGTGGAGTTAATTGATGCTGACTTTTCGCTAACCGTTGCAGGCAGCATTATCAAAACGTAATAACTTGCTTACGCGTTCATAATGCTACCTGCAACAGTTAGCGGAACTTCAGCAAGTGATTACCTTTTTATATCATTAATACTATACGCAGAATTATTAAGGCTGGATACAGTACAGTAGCTCTAATGTTAACTTTGAAAGCGTAAAAATCTAAAGTTCTGTGTTCCCTTAACTAACTGTGTACAGTATTTAGTATACTTAGTTATTTCAATTTCGCGTTATTATTTTTAATGTGCTCGTATATCGATATTCCGTATAACACAATTATTATAAACTATTTCCAAGGAAATACACATGCATTTCTTATTTTAAATACAACACCTAGTATATTATATACATGTATGTGTACATACACACGGTGTTTAAAAATAGTATCCACTAATTTCGGGATATCATATGTAATGTGTACTCGATACATTTCTGCGTATGTCAGTGTACACTAGTTGTTTATAATTGAATTGTTTTGCAGTTTGTGTGTAAAACACTATGATACATATGAAAGTATTCCTCTGTTGGTAGAGGTTATCATAAAAATGTTTTCTTATTATTTGTTGTTCACATCCGTAGATCCAAGGCTCTTGGAAAATTCATAAAATAGTTTTATGCACAAAAGGCCATAAAAGTTTGGTTGTTTCCTAGCACAAAATTTTTTTCGTATTTTCACAACACCCTAAATCGATGGATATAAATATCAACGTCAAGTTGGAGAATAACACTATGTCAAATAAAGAAGAAACCGGGCCCATCGATATGATAGATTCATTTAATAAAATATATTATAAATGAATGAACTTTTTCCATCCACTGCCACAATGTCAATGACCTGTTATGGTACTCTATGCAGAACTCCTACATAGTTCTATGTCATGCTTGAGATCCCAGGTTCCCTATGGGAATTTATACAATCAAGAACCGTTGTCTCATTGTTGTGCACTCTTGTGCAATTATGATTGCCTTTAGACCGTGGGCTAAAACTTATATCAGCTTGGGGTTCTCAGTTCGTTGCGTATTCATAGATTGAGACATATTTTCATAAAATATCTATTATACAATAAGTGTTTAGGTTTAGTTTTTTAAAGCTACACGGACGATGGCTGGTTATCAAGAAGTAATCTTGCTATAATCATAAATCAGTTGCATACTTCTGAATTGTACTGGTAATATGCTATATATTACAAGAAGATACATATCTTAAAAACACCGGATAACATTTTTGCGGACCAAATAATAAGTAGAAATATGTAGACTGTAGGCTCCATCTGCAGCATGGAATTAACTTGTTTTCGATGAAAATTCTACGTATTGTAAAAATTAATACAACCTGACCATTTGCAATCACACGGGAACTTGTTTATGATTGATTCGAATGTTGCTTTGGGATGCTACAAACCTTACCTATTTTCAAATAGAAAGGTAGGGTATACTTTTTAGGTGTCATAAAGATGTTGTTCCATTTTTCTGCAATATATAGGATTCCCGTTTTTACCGTCTTGAGCTTGTTGTCTTATGTTTCCACAATTTCCTATTCTCCCAGTCTCCTTCCTTCAAATCTTTTTCTGTCATTGTATTTTTTATTCAAGTTTCCCAATTTAATGCTGGTCAGCCTTTTTTTTTTTCTTTAGCTTCTTGGGTACCAATCTGTTACTGGCCTGGACTATCTGTTTTCTAGCATGCATTTGTTCTGTCCATACCACTGGAGAGCTCGATTTTCCAAAATTCTAGTGATTGAGTTAATTACTCCTATTGTTTTTCAAATCCCTTCTGCCTTCAGTCTATCTCTTCTTGTGACTTTCAGACTCCTTTTCAGCTAGTCCAACTCTAAGGTTATAATTTTGTCTCTAACAGATTTTATTGTTGGTCACATTTCAGCTCCATAAAGTATAAAGTTTTCAACTGTGCTATGAAGGAGATGTTTGGTGTTTTCCCATTTGACCATCGTGCCTTGAGTAACATCATGATATATGTATAACATAATCTATCATTTGAACGGTCGACAAAGTTAATTTTGGTAAATGTTGTAGAGTAAATCTTGATATTACTTTTATGTAGCTTCTTCTTCGCGTGCTTTATCTCTTATGAGACGTAGCAATCTGCTCTCCTATGCCTGTGTTGCGCGTTTAAAATGCCACAGACATAGAGGACCTACAGCATAACGTAAGCTCTGAACCGCGGAAAATGTAAACACTTATACTGCAGGGAAGATTTACTAGACAGAATACCTTCCTGATTTGCATTTGCCTTGCGAGGGAGGATGCGCGTTAAAAACCCAAGTACCGGTATTGGGAATTGAACCGAGCACCTTCAGCGTAGAAGTTTAACGTGCTAACCTCTAGCCCACGACCACCTGTATAGATTAACTGAACCCATAAACTTAATTAAAAAATCAGCAAATTATGTCGGAGTTACGGATGACTCGTCTTAAACGGCAGTACAAACTCGTAGTATTTATGTTTCAAAATCAAAATTTCGAAAGACTGCATAATATATCAATAAAATGGATTAACTGAAAGAATATTGCTTTTAAATATAATTAACTTTAAATTGATAATCATGCATTTTCTCATAAGAATTCATTGAGAATTGAGACCGATTTCGTGCGGTACAGATCGCAATAGCATTCAGTGCATTACGTCACTGGAAAAGGAGAGGAATAATAAGTGGGAAACGTCTAATTCTGATATTTTGGTAATCCCGCCATCTACTAGGTCGCTGTGAAATCCTTTTGTGAAAAAGTAATTGCTACTTTGCAAATTCAAAAAAGGAACTATTAACAGGAAGTTTCTAGTTTCAAAGTAATTCGAATAGCCACTACTTGACAGTTGTTACGTTCTTCAATTTATTGAGCCTTCAATTGTGAGAATCATAAAATCCGTGCCAGCTTCGGAGTGCCCGGTGACTCCCCAAGTTATCGCCCGCGTCACAGTGTATTTTTTTGCGGTACTAAGCTATTTTTACTTGTTTCCCGGTTCCATAACCAACACATTATAAACTAGTTAGTGATTAGGTGTTGCTTGTCGTGGATACACAAAGCTGTTAGGAATTAGAAGGTATCTAGAGCTGTTCTGAATGAAACGAATTTAAATAACCAAAACTGAAGGGATTTGGAGTTTTTTATAATAGACACGAATTGACTTCTAAATACAATAACTTCGAAAAAATACAAAAATGATTTATTTATTACCACGTTGACAACTACATTTAGACAATTATTAAACTTATTTAATGCTAATGTCAAAAAATGATAGTAATTAGACATTTAATTCATGATACAATGTACTATTTTGTGGTTTTTTCTTTTAATAGATACCCAGTTAAAAATATAGCATTGACTAAAATGAAGCATATTTTGTGCACGAGTGTTTTAATTTGTCACCTACGTATCAAGAGATCCAAAAAAAGGGCTGTGAAATGAAAAGTCACGTCTTTACTAGACTAAAGGAATGTTTATAATGTCAATTTCAGCTAACACAACCTAACCTCAAAATGACATTATAAATATCCCTTTAGTCTAGAAAAGACTTGACTTTTTATTCCACAGCCCGCTGAGGATCAGCTTTTTTTGGATCTCTTGATACAATCAAGTTATCTAATGTCACAAATTCTAACCGATTGATTGCTAATACTTCATTAATATAAAAAATACTCCTAATATATTTTATTTTTTTAAATATAAATTAGTAGCGCAAAAAATTTTATACGACGCTCGATCATTAAATGCTTAAAGCAGATTTCGAAAATTAGAAAATCGAAGCCCGAAGGGTCTCTACTTTCCAACTATTTCTCGATCTATTATAAGCGACTTACTGATCTTGGATCGTAATATACTATAGCGGTGTTGTCATAACGTGGGTGTTGGAAAATACAAACCATTGCAAGGTGCTCCATTTTCAACATTTAAATAATTTTATACACTTGCATATAGCAAGGCGATTTCTATAATAAAATGAACTAACTAAACTTATATCCCAGAATAATGGGTGTCAATATGGCTTCCGACCTATTTTTTGTAAAACGAGATTAATGACCATTTCGAAGCGTAGGACAAATTCATATATAAGAAACACTGTCGCACCCAAAGTCGGGTGCCTCTTGGTATATTTGATTGCCACAGTAGCAAAGCATATGCAGTTTGGGTGTCTCAATGACAATTTATATACAGGCTGTCTCATTTCGGAGGGCCAAATTGAAATATCTCTCTTATTATAGAATATATCGGAAATTCGTTTTAATAAAAAATGTCACATTTTTCACGCACTACAATATGGTTAAAACAAAATTCCGAACCACAGCCTACTTTTCGAAATATTTTCGAAAAATATGAAATTGGGGAAAACTTCGAGGCTTT
>JABXWE010007828.1:0-31975 GCA_014611495.1 Limonius californicus
TGTTTTAGACCATTAAGGTCGAATTTTGAATAAATTGGGTGTATCCAATTTGAGATTATCAAGTAGCTTTCCGCGGTTATGTTGATTGAAGCATATAAAAACATAAACAATGTGAATTTGATATAAAAGTTTAATTGTGTACAGTGTTGATAACAATAAGAAGAACTTACCTTCTATGTTAGTTGTTCAGAATCCTTCAAATAAGCTTAAATCAAAATTTCACATTACAAACAAAAAATAATGAAAATTTTTTTTCCACTGAGTTTGAGTTTGATTTAATATTAAAAGTTCCTGAAAAAGAATATAATTTAAATCGATAAAAAGTAATTTAATAAAAGATTTTTACTACATTAAAGTAACTTACCTGCTCTAATTAATGCAATGATACTAAAATATTGAAGTGTTCCTTTGGATGTTTACAACACTCAACACAAAAGTTGTAAGTACTGCATCGTCAATGATCCTGTAATCAGTCAGTAACGTGTCGAGATGAAACATCTGTACGAAAAGGGCGCAAAATGCTACCGCTAGCAGTTTTTGAAGAAATCCAGATGTAAGGTTCGTTCAACAGTTAGCAGAGTAAAGATAAGTTCACAAATGATTTATATTTGTATTAGTGTGATTCACTATTGTAATTCGATAACTATCTTTGGAGAGGCCACGAAACTATTTCATTAGAACCCTGAGATTTTTGTAATTGTAATATGCTGATGTAGATTGAAAATTAAGTTCTTAGTTTGATGAACAATTCATTTTAATTTGTATTATTGGCGCAACCAACGTGAAGATTTATTTATTTTTATAACAAATTACATAGCAATTTTTCATTTTGAGCTAGCCAAAGTAGGTCGATTATATAATTTAAATAATTGATTATTTATTATAAAACTTACATAGCAAATAAATTGGCTTGTCAACGTGGGGCTTTTAAATTATTTATTAAAATAATTCATAGCATATATTTATGACGCTGCCAAGGATGGGCGATTATATAATTTAGTTTATAATTTTATAAACTTACATAGCAATATATATATTTTTCCCAACTCTTGCCAATGAATCGAACGCTACTTAAACACATTCTAAACAATTGTTTTCCTAAGTGTGCAGTCTCTGCCACTCCTAAAGTCGACTTTTACTACAAAATCACATCCAAGAAATCATGCGCCATGCTGCTAAAGATACAATTCTAAAGCCTACATTTGACATTTATAAGTTGACACTTAGTTTCTCAGAATGTGATATGCCCCTTTTGAGATTGAATGTAATCACTAAATAAACCTAAGAAAACATGCATCGCAGCCCAAACTCCATATGTCACGCTATATGACCCACGTTCAATCATGTATTACATTGATTTTTTCGAAATCTTCACTCCATGTCACCCAGAATCCTACGTTAACTTCTAAACGCCCAATAGATCATAACGAAACTCTTAAATTGCATATATGCCTAATTAGCATTTAAGCTCCCCACTATAATATCACAGCAAAATATATACATATATATGTCTACATATACATAAACGGTAACACCAATACCGCACCTTGCCGTGTAGAAGATAATGCAAACGCTATCAATTAGTTATTACGCTAAAGATATGCAAGCTGGCACCTGCCTACCAACAACACTGCCTTTTGTAGACTGCCGTTGGCGACCCATCCAACACTCCGCTAGCCCTTGTTTATTCCTCACATTCCAAGAAACACTTGCCTGCCCGAGCTCTCGTTCAAACCTTAATAACCCTTACCGGATGTTATTGAGGGCCGACAGAAGCTACGTATAGTTCTGTAAATATTTATTTGTTTTTCGTACATTTAAGTAATATTCACAGTAGACAAATGCCACTGCCTAACAGATGCGATGCTGGAATAATATACTCTTATTTTTGCTCTTCGTCAAAGCGTGCATTATCATACGATATGCACTACGAACAAACATATTTGTGTCGTTGGCACTTGAAAATTAAGAACATGGCATATTTTCATATGCAAATACATGCTTGTTTATATGGTGCTCGTTATTAACCATTCATTTTCGATATTACCTAAAAACATTATTAAATGCAGCGTTGCTTATTAATGCTACAAGAGGCTACAATTTTTTTTTGTCAAATTATGTAATTATATCTGAAATGCAAGCAAGTAGAACGCATCAGCATTTTTAAAATACCTAAATAATCATTTGTTTAAACATTTAGTGAACTTTTACAGTCTGTACTTAATAAGTATAATAAATAATTCGAATAATGCAAGTTAGCAAAATACAGAACATTAATTTCCAGGTGCGGCCTTGTAGTTAATTGATCTATGTACTACGCGACATAAATCCTCGTTTGAAACTCATTCTTTAACACGTTGTGACATTTACAGGCAAAAACATCGACAGGCCTGTTATTTTCCCATCCCACAGATTTTTATGGGTAATTCCTTCGATAACGGGAAAACGCAATATATGCTATTCAAAACAAAAATGTAGTCACTTTTTCAAAGTGTCGTAAATTTACTTCCAGTTTAGGAATCCTGTTGAAACTTAGTATTTATAGAGATAAATTGTTTTTTTAGACAGTGCTATATGTTTTTTTTAATTGTAATTAGTTAGATTCAGTACGAAGTATTGCCTATTCTTAGTCGAATTGCTGCTTGACAGCGATTTGGCATGCTTCGAATTAGCCTACAAATCACATTCTGTGGAATGCGCTGCTGTTCTTCTACCAGAGCTTATGCCAGCTGGGCAAGGGTATGTGGGGAGTTTGGATGAGAAACATCTCTTCCCAACATATCCCAGATGTGCTCTATGAAATTAATATCCGGACTACATGCTTGTCAAATCATTGTTTGAATCTCCTGATCTTGAAGACAATCTATCATTGCCTGCCAGGTGTACTCTACCATTATCATGCATGTAGACTAATTCTCGTCGATAATTTTGAACTTGCGGATGAACATATACATGTAAAACTTCATTTACGTATCGTTGTGCGTTTAGAACACTATTTAAAACAATGATAAGCTCAGTATGGGTATCTAATGTGATGAGGCGTCATACCATTACAGACTCACACCAAAAGGAATAGTTTCATACACTCTATTGGAAAGGTAACGTTATCCTGGGCTTCTCTATAAACGCGGATGTCCATTGTTACCTGACAGAAAACAACTTTTTTTATTATGAGGAGTTACATCGCCACTAGCCTAAAATACTAACCAGCAATTTTTATCTAATTTAAATTAACTAAATGGTTATGCTAAGAATTCACCCAATAGTGTCTTTCCAATTCTATTTTGTAACACTCTTTTGTGTGTCGCCATTTCACATTTGCTGTTATTTTTCCCTGACATTTTCACGTCTCTTTACACTAGCTCAAATGGTTTGCTCCTGTTGAGTCTTCTCACTAGATCTGTATTGTTGGATTACCTCAACGTTTACATGGTGATGAAGCCTGATCTCACGCTTCTAGACAAGGTCCTTTATTTCCTCAGTCACGGCTTTTATTCCTAGATTCCTGTGGATATCACTGAATTTGTTTGATGTTAGTTAGGGGCGCAGCCTCAAAGTTGACAACCGTATTTCCCTACTGATTTTAAAACTTGAAGAACTACAGAAGTAACTCGTTATGTATTGGAAGCTGTTAGTATCTTCCCAGCAACCAATACATTTTCCTATCTTTTATATTTATTTCTTTTCTTTCCTGCTTTATATGCTTTTCCATGGCATCCAACAAACCAGCACTAACTACAAAGAATAATGTCAAAATTCGAACAACAGGAAGAAAAGTTCGAGCAGCAAGAAAAAATGTTAAAAACAATCTCCGAGAGCTTAGCAAAACTTGATGGAAATAGTAATACACCTGCTACTTCAAAGAAAAAATATTGGACACAAAAGACCAACTTCCTGGAATGCCAAGGGTATTAAACAACATCAAAACGAGCTACAAGTATTCGTGGATATGTAAAAAATAGATATATGTATGTCTCATATCAGATTCACATCTTACAAAACTAAATTATATAAAATTTAAAGGATATAAAATCTACCACACTATGCATCCACGAAACACTGCTAGGGGGGAAGTGCGGTGATAGTCAAAGAAAACGTAATGCACTACGAAGAAACCAAATACGAAATGTAAGAAATACAAGCTACAGCTATAAATGTGAAAACAGGAGGACAAAAGACAGTTACAGTTGCAGCAATATACTGCCCACCACGGTATAACCTGAAAACCACAACTAAAAGAAAAGTATTGCATGAAGCCGCAAAGGAAAAGAATTGTAACTACCATTTCACAGGAAAACTCATCTACTGGCTCTCAGATCAAAACAAGGTAAGGGATCTCATTGATTTCTTCATCTCCAGGAAAGTATCAGCAAACTCTATCAAAATCGAAGAGAGCTTAGATCTAAGCCCCGACCGCTCTCCGATAATTCTAACATTAAGCGATAACATAATCAAGAAGCAGCGTAATCTAACACTGACTAACAAACATACAGATTGGAAAGCGTTTCAAGAAGAGCTAAACAACAGGGTTTAGCTGAACGTGCCGCTGGGAAATAAAAAACAATTAGACCACGAAGTTTAATTGCTTGTACTGAATATTCAACAAACTGCTTGGAGCAGCACTCCCGAAATCAAAACAAAAACAATAGACAATAATTACCCCAAGGAAATCAATGAGTTATTTCCCGAAAAAAGAAGAGCAAGAAGAAAGTGGCAACAAACCAAAGCCCAATAGATAAAACCAGACTAAACCGTCTGACAAACAGCTGAGAAGAGAAATGTAGGAAATAAAAAACGAATCGGTAAACACCTATATTAAAAATCTGACGAAGCACAAAGATACTGATTATTCGATATGGAAAGCAACCAAAGAAAATCAGAAGACCGATAACCCAGGTGCCACCACGAAGAATTGGAAACGGTTGGGCAAGAAACAACAAGAAAAGAACTGATACCAACACACCAGCTTGGATTACGTAACGAACATTTAACTGTAGAGCAAGTTCACATGGTAATAAATACCACAGAGAAAAGTCTTGAAGAGAAGAAAGTCTGTTCAGCAATCTTCTTAAATGTTGCCTAGGCTTTTGATAAAGTACGACATCAAGGACTAAATCATGAACTAGAAACAAATATGTCTAAAAAATTTGCTGAACTTCTGAAGTGTTACATCGCAAATAGAATATTCGGGATCAAACAAGAAGAGGAATACTCCGTCTTATACGAAATTAAGGCAGGAGTATCACAAGGCAGTGTACTGGGGCCAATACTGTACCTGTTGTACAGAAGAAACTTGGACTTGCATGTAAACACTACACGAGGCTAGAGCCTCAGTTGGCAAGTTAAGCGTTCTCGGGCGAACTGCAATCGCATTATACGATGGAGCCCGGCCGGTGTGGGCACTTTAACGGGTCTTTTGAACCTTAAAGTAATTTCGTGCAGTCTGTTATGAACAGTTTGGTCATTAATTACGCACCGACTAGCCTGAAGCTCACGTGCTGTAGCTGTATGACTAGTAAAGGGCATGCAAACGAGGAAAACGGTTCTCCCATGCAGTAGTGTTTCTGTAGTGACAAGCCTGGTCTCCCTTGTTATGTTCGTTTGATTTTGCCACTTCATTTGAATTAAAGTCCCACTTTAATTGCCGCTCTGTAGCAAATTACTATATTGTTATTTTCCGAATACAGTTTTAGTGAACCTTTGTTTATTATCATGGAGAAATGCCGATTAATATGTTGTCTACGCGCTTAACCGTGAACGTTTGCTGGGAATTTTCTACCGTTGAGAAGGCCTACGTGTTCATTTGTTCTAGAGTTCTTGCAACATATTTCGTCCTATGGTGAAATATTCCAGCTGCTGGACACTTTCGTTCGTTTTTCTCGGTTGTCGACTTAACATCTCCTTTCGACCCGGTTGCTTGCGAAGATCTCAGCGTCGATATCAAACACTACAGGGGCGGACGGCTTGGGTTTTCGATGGGTGTACATCGCCTGAATTTTCATACGACTGTTATCACCGTGGGGTGATTAGAACCAACGACAAATGCCGGATTTAAAGAAACACGCTGGATTTCAACCCTTGAAAGGCAATTCATTGCGAATTTGTTGATCGCATTGGCGGATTATTATCGAACCGCTTTTCTGTCCCTCTGTGGGCGAACTTACCTCAAGAACAAATTGACAATTTGACTAGAAGCATTCTCGGTCGGATTGAAGATTGTATTAGGGCTAGAGGTGGCAACACTGCCTATTTTAGTAAAAAACAAGTTTTGATTTTTCTTTAATAAACCATTCCAATTTTTTAATTTTTACATATTTGGTGCGTTTTTGTAAATTTCAAGCATTTGTTTCATTTTTTTTGTTAACAATTAACCTGGTTTCGTATAATGTGCCTTTAATTTTCCATTAACGACATTTCAGTAGTACTTAACAAAAGCGGAAATACTGGGTGATTTCATATAAGTTTGGGTGTGTGTAAAGTAATTTAAATTGGTTAATTTCTGGAAACAATATACACGAGGGTTCTGTTATTATTATTCAGCATCAACAGTCTGACTCTAATTGCCTGAGATCCACCTCTTTTTCTAATCCTTGCATGTCATTCTATAATGAAGTTTTAACTATTCTTATTAATCAGGTGTTTAACTAATATGTTTCATTTCCATGTATTAGCTTTTTTATACAAATTCGGTTTTTGATCAGAGATGTTATATCGCGCAATAGAAGATGTCGTTTACGAATTGATTAACAGATTAATTTAATTTTTTCAGTATCATTGTTTAACTTGACCTAGTGTAAAACTACCGTCGTCGATAGTTCTATGTTGCGAATAGAATAATGTCTGTTATAATATTCGCTTGTAAACTGAATACTTCTGTTACTTTAGTTGTTCAATACTGTGTACCGGTATTTCCATTTTTCTTCTCGTCCGATACTAAAGTTGGCGCTGTTTCTGTAATAGTCTGAAGTATGTTCACAAATATTGGAATTTGCATCACTGGAATGTTCTAAAAGTTACGTTACATCCCAGGCGTATTCTGTTTTGTAACTTCTAGTTTCGACTATGCTTTCCCTTTTATTCAGAAACAAGTGGACAGCGTTAATTTAAAGGTTCTCTTTGACTTCTAATCAGAAAAGAAAACTGTTAGATATTTTTTATGTGCAAGAGAAAGCATATTAAAATTATACAAATTAAGACTGAATCTACACATCACAAAGGTGTGTATTGTTACAATAAACAAGCTAACATTCCAAAATAAACAGATCTAGCTTAAAAAATGGCCCAGTTTGGCGTAAAAACAGATGCGATGCTAAAATAAACAGATCAGTTACCAAAGCAAATATGTTCCTGTATTTCATCAACGACTTCGTGTGTTTTTAATAAACGAGTTTAGGATTGTAGGCGATCTTGAGCGTGAATGTTCATTTTAATAATAAATCTGCGGCTTACGCTAACTCTGATTGAAAATGTAATTTTAACTCAAGCAGTACTCCTCAAGTTTACAACCTAATTACCTGTAGACCAACAAAGAAAATTCGTTACGCTTTATACTTTTAATCCGCTCCATTATAAAGCATGTTTGTTTCTGAAAGAATACTTTGTCAGGTAAGCTCGCTATTGATGTCATAAGTCTTTGAGCAACTACTGGTATTAATCTCTGCTTAATTAAAGTTTTGGGTCTCCGTAAAGATCTTGTTACCTTGACGTTCATCGTCCGTTCAACCGCTAAGTAGGTTTTGTGTGAAACTTTCAATATCCACATTGTTTTGTCCAAGACTATCTTTAAATGTGTGTGGTGGTAGCTCAGTTTGTAGAGTGCTCGCTTTCTGAATAAAACGTTGATTCTGGCTTGGGTTCGCAACCTAAGCAGAACTATGCAGATTTATAAAAATCTTGTCTGCAACCCACCACACACAATTTCCCAGTTCGGCTTGCAACCGTGGGATTTTCATGCTAAAAAACCTTATCTGAAATTTCTGTCGTTCGGATTCGACGTTAAACTGTAGGTTCCCTGTGTTTCTACCTTAGCGCTGAGGAGAAACACGTAGCCGAGAAGAGGCCGATACCCAGCAGTGGGATGGAAAGGTTGTTGATGATGATGATGATGATCTTTAAATACCTACAATTTAATCCTTGTACGGAGTGTTTTTTAATAAAATTAAATATCTCAGGTGTACGTGTAGGTTGCCTTTTTGACAACCATTTCGTGTTAGATTTACTTATCATTAGTTTCTGAGATTATGCGGTTTGTTTAAGGAACGTTGTTTTGCAAAATTAATACATGTTTCTACAAAAGATACTATAAGACGAAGCACTGTGATGTACTCCTATTAGTTATCTAAAGCTAAATATTTAATCAATTCAATAAATAGCAATCACATTTTTCAATATTAATTTCATTATCTTTATTTTTTTTTATAACGAAAAAAGAAAAATTGAGGAAGGTTGTTATGTATAAATTTTCCGTTAGTTATCTCGATTCCTGGGAGTGTAGTTGGTTACGTATCGTTCCTTTGTGGGCGCAATGTTCGGCATTTGGTTTAGATTTTTGAGTTCTTGTTTCAGTTTGGGGGAGTTGGGAATTTATGCGGAATTGTAGGTATGGAAGAACTTCCTTCTGGGCTTGGTTGTGAGAGGTTGTAACTCTGGTTGCTAGTGTGAAGAAGGTATTCCGAAATTTTGTTGAATTTGAAGTTTCTTTGATTATTTGGGATTTTTACGGTTACTGCATTGCTATCAAATTCTCCATTACACGCCGCATGCCGTTTGGACCTCCAGTAGGACAGTTTCTCTTCCAACGGTTACGGTTGCGCCTTGGCCGTCTTCGTATACGTGTATGTGTGGAGTTTAATACGATTAGTCGCTTGGATATTTGAACTTGGTTTAACTGCTGCCCTTGTTCGCGCTACTGCGAAATCTATAAGCGAGAGAAATACTACACCATTTGGATAACTTTGGGATATATATAAGTTGCATTCTGAAGCACCTACTTGGCTCCACCACCTGCCGTAACCTTTAGATCGAATGCCTGATTCCTGGAGCCACTTCGAAAAGGTTTGCTCCCTCCATTTTTTTAGATCTACGCGTATCTGTTATCTCGCAGGCTTCCTACCAACACGCTCAGTCCGTGGGTGTATTTTCAGATCAGAACGTGGTTGACTTTAAATGTTTCTTTCTAAAAATGGTATTTTTAAGTTAATTCTGGGTAGTTTTGTGAATTTTGATAATTGTCGTAAATGAATATTTATCACTTACCTCTACTATACATATTGTTAATACTGTGAACTGCACTTTTGCGTAATTACCTTGCTTCTATTGTTATCTATTGTACATGTTATTGTTTGATTCTTATTTCAATTTTGGGTTTGACAATTGTGGGAGTGAATCCGTTCAAGGCAACAGGATTTAGGCAATAGTCAATTTGGATTTATTTTCGTTTTTTGATTTATGGACAATTCTGCATTCTTTCGCTATTGTTAAACTTTAATGTCTGGCGCTACCCTCTCGTATGCTACGCGTTAGATTAGCTGGATATTTAAGAACCTGCCGTTGCCTGACGACAACAAGTCGGCTATATTACCATCACTTTGCGGTGTTTGTTTTTCATTGGTAATTACCTGAATTCCAAATTGCCTTCGACATTTTGGCGACATTGTTGTCTAAAACGGTTAATATTATGAACTGTTGCTTTTTTATTATAATAATTATTTTTTTTGTACACCCTTACATTTATGTAGTATTGAATTCTAAAGTATAAATGATTGCGTCATTTATTGCATTTATTGGACATTTATTTAAATTATTTATACATCCCATTTGGATAATTGAACACTTGTTTTGATGATTGTTATGTTATTTTCAATAGACAGGATTTATTTTCAGCATTAGCATTATATTGCTGTTTTATTGACTTATTGGTTTGTATGTTGGGAACCCGTAAGTTTATCCTTCGAGGTAAGAGTTTACCCTCATCTGAATCCATTGAGGTAGAGCTTTGGGATTAATGCAGTACCGTTGGTGTTGGATTTTAGCGCGCTTTATTTCATCTACGTTTAATCAACTACTTCCATCTCGTAGTAAAACTGGTCATGGTGAACACACTGAATCTTTGCCGTAAGTTACCTGTGGGTAATAGTTCGGTATTCCTGATTGATTGTAAAAATTTGTATTTCCGTCTTTTCGTTACCACCGGTTGTTATATAACAAGGTCTTCAATAATAAATATTTTCCTTTAATTTTTATATGAAATATTCTCTGTCTTTTCGCTTGTTTAATTTCTCGAATTACACGCTTCCTAATTTTATCTTACATCAGTCGACAATACTACCGTCTTCCAAAAAGGATTTTTTCAAATATATACCTTAACCTGTACAACACTATGGGGTATCTTTTCTGGTTTAGTGCATTAGAAATGTATGACAATAATCACGATACAGGACAACCAATCAACTTCCTGTGGCACTTTGTAAAGAAGGACCAAACTTTTAGTAGCGAATGTTTAAATCCCTACTCAAATGCGATTACCAGTCAGCAGGCAGCATGTAATCTCTGAACAATAGCGTTGGTGCTTGTTGGTCTGTGGTTAGGGCCGCATTTAGCTTTCTTGGCAGTGGCAGTAAAATCCGGCCATACCACTTTTTACTGAAACTGGGTATAATTATTTTATAATATACCATATATTATAAAATGTTTTAATGAAAGTATCTAGGTAAGATTAAATTTAAATTACCGGATGACCAACCATCTATTCCCTGAATATTGTTAATCATCTTAACGCTATATTGAGTGCTGTTGTCCACTAACGATGTAGGTAATCATGTTAACAACTTTTTGAAATTATCAGCAGAAAACATTAGTAGTTCCAACTCAGTTTACCGCCAAGATATAAACATCGAATTGTTTGAAGATTGGTTTTGCACATTTTTACATCACAACATTCCGGTAAACACCGTGATTGTGATGAATAACGCATCTTACCAGTCCGGGCATGTTAAAAAGATACCCAACCAAAGCACAGAAAAGCACATATTATACAATTATTAGATGAAAATAATGTTCCTATTGCTGGCAATGTGAAAACTAAACCAGCTTTGTTAAAACTAATGAAAAAACAGAATCTGAAAAAATCATATTTCGTTGATGAAACTGCCCTGGCAAACGGCCATAATGTTTTGAGATTAACCCGCTACATTTACGAATTTAAAAAAGAAAAGGAAATACTTCTCCTAGGTTAAGCGACAATGTTCTGGGTCTTATCACAGATGCTGCTTGTGAAATTGATAAACATAGGAAAAATTCTCACAAATTCTCCTGAATACTTTCTTGATCGCCTATCTGCAACGACCCTAACACTTGCAGCTTAATTTTAAGTCAGCAGCATAATATTCGCTACTAAAAGTTTGGTGCAACTAAACTTGAGAAATATTTGACGGTGTCCATGATTGTGGCAGTGACTGCATGTGCGCGCTTTTACGCAAATGCGGCCGTTTGTGCATGTTTGTGTATTGTTGATTTGATTTTGATGGAGGTTTAATAATGTGCAGGCTGGAAACGGAAGTTAGACTCATTTTATCCCATGACTTTTTTCACAAACGCTAATCTGCAATTTTGAAAGGGTGATGTTGTTAAGGGGTGAATGTATCATGTATCAATGTTTACCTTCAAAACTAAAAACAGAAAGGTCGCGTTTAGTAATCGTGTTTAAAGATAAAACCCGCATTATTAGTGTGATGCGATTTTTTGCTATTTCTATTGTAACTTTTATAGGTAACAAACGGATTAAGAAGTTTGTGTGATTGCTGTGTATAATCTTACATTTTGGTCGTAATTACAGAACTTATTCTGGTCGCAAGATTAGGCATAAAGTGTCAAATTTTAAGCAATAACTGTTCATTGTATGGTATAAATCAGAGGAACAACAAGAATGTGTTTGTTTTTGATCTAAAAGCAAAATTTCTGAAATAACAATAGATTGTAATTTATTTAGTAGAGGCAATTACGTACAGACATTGCATAGTTTAAATAAGTAATAATTATATGAAATATTGATGTAGAATGTAGGATTTATATAGAAACATGTAACTAT
Organism: Limonius californicus; assembly: GCA_014611495.1. Classification (NCBI taxonomy): domain Eukaryota; kingdom Metazoa; phylum Arthropoda; class Insecta; order Coleoptera; family Elateridae; genus Limonius; species Limonius californicus. The sequence continues at coordinate 12,086 of JABXWE010007828.1, forward strand.
AACGGTGAATATACAAAGGATAAATAAAGGTCTTTTAGAAGGAAGAGGAAAGTCAACGAAGGTTAATACCCGCTATAGGGATATAGGGGCAAAGATCAGGAAATATGGACAATATAAATTTGTGGATGATACTGTCTCAGCATTTACCTGTACGGCCCAGAAAAACCACGAAAAATCAAAGTCAGGACAGACGGCCTGAGGGTTCAAACCCTAGACCTAATGAAGGGTAAATACTATACCGCTGAGCAACCTTTCTCGTTATTTTTTCAGATACAGTATCCAAGCCAACGGTACTTTAGATAGTCTAAGTTCATCAGTTTCTACTGAAGATGGCAGCTTAGTTGCCGAAATACGTATTTAGGTGTCTTAAATATCGTGGTGGCAAGAAGTATTTTAAAGTTTTGTATACTTGAAGTACTGCCTCCGTTCAACCTTAGATATTATTAAATAAAAGTAAATTCATTTTCTGTGTGCATTTGTCAGAAAAATACATCGTTATTCTGTATGCTATTGCACAAGACGATAATTACATTAGAGAAATTAATTGTGACGCAGTGGTATTTCGGACAAATTATTTATTTCCTTTAGTATTAGAATCTGAAGGAAAGTAATGGGGAAAGGGGAGAAACATCAAATTATAAGATCCACCAATTCAATAGAAAGAACACGAATGCCCCAGTTGAAAAATGAAAACGGAGACATAGTACAAGAAAGAAGCGAACTCATACACATAGTTGAAAACTTTAACGAACATCTATATTTTTCAGTAAATCGAAGATCAATTGATCTGCATCCCATTGACGTTACAAATGTCGGGTCAGAAGACATACCCGAAATTACAAATGAAGAAATTAAACTTGCCCTTTGCCAAATGAAAAACGGTCGCGCCCCAGGTGAGTATGGTATCACCCCAGAAATGTTGCAATTCGAAGGTGAAGCAACCCTAGAAGCTATGAATGTTCGTTTGAATAAATGCCTTCAAAATGGAAAAATTCCCGACACCTGGAACAACGCACAAGTCATCCTGCTACATAAAAAAGGCGATAAATTAAATATCGAAAACTATCGACCTATAAGCCTCCTTCCACATCCATACAAGCTATTTGACAAGCTATTTTTTCAAAGGATATGGCACAGCTCAACAGATACAAAACATCACAACATTAATCGAAAAAATAGCTGTCCAGCGAGGAGTGAGACAGGGAGATACTATATTCCCGAAACTTTTCATATTGTCATTGGAAGATGTGTTTAAGCAACTCAGCTGGGATCATAAAGGTATTAATATTGATGTTTCATACTTCAATCACCTCCGCTTCGCGGACGACATCGTGTTAATTAGCAAAAATTTAAAAGAGCTTCGGAGAAAATAGGTTTAACAATGAATCTAGCAAAGATCAAAATTCTTACAACAGACGAAACAGCAACTCAGGTGGGAGATCAAATAATCGAAAGAGTAAAAGAGTATATCTATCTAGGACACCAAAGAAACTTGAGCATACAATACCAACAAGCCGAAATTAACAGAAGCATCCGAATGACTTGGGCCGCTACTGGAAAGCTCAACACCGTACTTAAAAACCCCAAAATTCCTATGAATTTGAAAACTAAAGGCTTTAACGTTTGCATCCTCCCAGTTCTTAGATATGGATTAGAAAAACAACTTTAACGAATGAAGCTGCTAACAAACCTGGCGCAACACAACGTAATGAACGAAATGAGGAAATTAGACGATGAACGAAAGTGGAGGATGTGATAAAACGTGGCGCCACCTCAAAATGGTCTTGGGCAGGACACATTACTAAGCAGGACACCACACGCTGGACAAGATATATTTCGCAATGGAGACCAAGACTGCATAAGAGAAACGGGAAGATGACTGGACGACATCAGAGAGGTGGCAGGTCGAAACTGGTTTTGAAAGGCCATAGACAGAGAGGAATGGAAAAGAAAAGAGGAGGCCTATATCCAGGAGGGGATGTGAGAGGGCTGTTAAAGAAGAAGGGAAAAGAAGAATTATTTGTTTACATTTTCAAACACATAAAAGCACGATATTTTTGATATGCCTGTAGAATTTCGGCGTGCTATATTAATCCAGCTGCTTTTCCTTTTTGTTTCTTCCTCTTCACGAGGAACTTGATAAAAGAATACCTCATACGATTTTGGAAAACTAGTCTTGCCCCTTAGAACAACACACTACTTCCGAACTAATTTTGTATTTTTCATTGTACGCTGTCTGTGGCAGTTTCTTAAAAACTTTAATTTATATAATGAGAATACAGACACAAATAGCGGGAAAAAATGCATTAATTCTTCAACGCGTTTTCAATTTTGTCTGTTCTTTGACAGCGTTTTGGTGCACGCTCAGATATACTTTCGAAACAGCTTTTATTATCTCCATGTAATTTTACAATGTTTGTGATATTAATCAGTACTCTTCCGAAATAATTTGCATACTGATTAGAAAGTAAGTCTAGAATGTATTCAATTATCAATTGCAAGTTAGGCAGGGACCCTATTGAGAAATCCCGTATAAAATGTGAACCGAATACAGTGGCGGATCTATATAGATGCTAATGATGTTGAAGCACTGGGCTCCTGATCAAAGGGGGCCGCAGAGGGCCCCTTACTTGATAGTTTTCTAATAAATGTATTCAAAACATTAAAGAATAGACAAAAAAATCATTAGTGCTTGGTTATGTTACTCAACCATTATGGGATGTGTTTACTGTCCAGTAAGCAAAATGCTTTTAACATTATCGACATACCTTGCCACCGGATATTCTGATTGGGCTAATATTTTAACTTTAGACTCTTTAGACTTTAGAGTATAAAAAAGCAATGTTGACATGGTTAACGAGTAAAGAAATCAAAAATGTTATTGACAGGCACTTTTACAAACAAAATCAAAAAACGAAACTATTTTTACAATGTTCTAATACGTATCCTGGTATTATAAAATTTTTATGTCAAAGGGGTATTAAATTTTAAGAGGTCATAATGAAAAATGCTACATACAATGGCAATTCTATGGGTCTCGCCGAATTAATTGCACAGTTTGATCCATTTCTACGACAACATATTGTAAAATAAGAACAGAAAATACGTTGTAGTTATTTGTACAAAACGGTTTCTGAAGAAATAGTTCAAATGATGGGAAACGGGTTGAAAGAAAACTTGCTGATGAAATTAATCAGAAAGATGCAACATATTATTCCGCCTTTCTGGATTCTACGCCAGATTTAGTACATACCGATCAACTGGTAATAATTGTACGGTATTGTGTCGAAGGAAAAGTGAAAGCGCGATTTTTTTAATTTTTACCAGTTCAAAGTCACTTTGGTTTGTCTTTATTTAATCGTCTACAATCATTCCTTCAAGAAATTGGTATTCCTATTGATAATTGTTGAGGCCAATCCTATAATAACGGTGTAAACACGAACGGAAACTGTAATGGACTGCAGCCACATCTCAAAGAGGTTTACCAATTTGCAGATTACGTGCCCTGTGCAGCACATTCCTAAAACTTAGTTGGGGTATAAGCTGTAAGTGTGGTACCTGAGTTTACTAATTATTTTAAAATTGTTTAGCAACTGTATGTATGTTTCTCAGCATTTAATTATAGATGGGATATTTTAACCCAACCTGCAAAATTATCACTGTCTATAAAGAGTCAAACAAGATTGTCTGGCTCTTACGAAACTTTCCATGCATTAACTAAGTAATAACATAATTTTATGTAGGTATTAGAAAGCATTTTTGATAACTAGTTGGCAAAAATTGATTATAAAATGCAAGGGAATAATTTACACACTATATTATTAAAATTGGAAACGGTACATTAACTGTAATTTAGGATGAAGTTCTTGAGCGGTTTCATAAAGTAAGCAAAAAATTGCAAACGCCAGGTCTGGACTTATAACATTTTTTCTTTATTGTGCTTCTTAGAATCACTTGCCAAAGGCATCAGGCAACGTTCTAATGAGAGAAGTTAAATAAACTTGAGTGCAGAGCTAAGACAACAAGTCAGAGAATTGATAATTATTGTGATTTCAATAAGAGAATAAAAAAATCGACAAACATTCAGAAGATGAGAAACGTAGAGATGTATTGGTAGCTAGGGTTAAGTTTCATGTAGAAGTTATGCACTTGTTACTAAATTGTTTACAAAGTGGACAGCGCGTCCACACGATACCGTTTTTGGCTATGTTATATTATTCAGTTTTTTAGAATACTGGGGATTATAAAAGTCCTTCTCGGCAGCAGTAGATCGAAGTGAGGCATTGAATTTCTTCAATCCTTTGCGATAATAGTTTCTGAAAGATTTAATTTTTTAACAGCAGTATCCAGATCAGCTTTGTCATCAACGGTCTGTACAGGTATTTGTTAACTAGAACATTATATGCTTTACTTTTCAAGTTTCTTTCACTACAGTTTTTGCACTTGACTTTCCATATGCAGGGATAGCTTTTGTAAATGTCAGTTACTTCAGACAACAATTCTTTCGAATATTGTCGTAAGTCAGTCATTGTTGTTAAATAAACTTTGCAAAACCCCTTTGAATCTCGATATTTAGAACACCTACCTACGTATTTCGGCAACTCAGCTGCCATCTCCAGTAGGAACTTAAACTAATTAAGTTAATTTGGCTGAGGAATACCTCTGGAGATAAGTCCTACGCCAAGTCAATAACTGAAGGCCCATGTTAATAATTTAACAAACAAAGGCTTAAGTACTAAATCCCTGTTAGGGTTCGTTATGCCTAACCGGTTAAAGAATTATTTTCAACCAATGAATTAAATATGAGTTCGGAATTATCTGAATTTAAACGATATCCCCTATTTTTGATAATATGAATGTTCTCATAGCAATTCAACTCTTGTGTTATAGACACTTCCTTTAACAATTTTAGATTTTTCAAAAATATTGCTTCCTACAATAGTTTCTCTCCATACGTCATTGATAATTAATTGGAAAACGTAAGTTAACATTAAATGTTCGTAATTCTGTGACTTTACAAAGTTCTCATTTCGAAGAAAACATCAGAAATTTCATCAAAATTCCGTTCCTTCCCTTAACCGAAGGCCTTGATAAAATATGCAAACAAATCAGTTCCAAAATTGTGTTTTGTTCAAATGACAACATTCAGAACTTGTCAGGAAACCCTAAAAATAAAGTGAAAACTTTGGAAAAGTCGGGGGTTTACGAAATTGGCTGTTCTCACTGTAATGGAAAATATATAGGGCAAACTAAACGTAATATTGAGATTAGGTTTAAAGAACATTTCAAAAATCATAGCTTTGATAAATCAAGTGTTGCCCAACATATTTATGAGAGAGGACACGGTATAAAACTAGAAAATCTAAAATTTTTGTCTAAGTGCCTTCAACAAAATAATTGAATTGCTATGGTAGCACTCACATTTTCCAATATCGGGAGATCTTTCAAATTCAGATAATGAGCCAATTCCTAATTCAGATTTAATTAATTTGTTTCAAATAATTCTTTAACTGGTTAGGCGTAACGAACCCTAACGGGGATTTAGTATTTAAGCCTTTGTTTGTTAAATTATTAGTATCTGACTTTAATTGTTGACTTGGTGTAAGACTCTAGAAGTAATCCTTTAATCCATTACTTGTAGTTCACTTATTTTGACGATAGTCCGGTTTCGTTCAATTACTAATAGCAACCAACTACTATAAAATTTTTAATTTACTTATTAAGATAACATGGGGGTTGACGGTGCGGACGGTATGGTCGGTGAGATAATATTCAGAAAAGGAAGGTAAGGTAACTTTTACAAAAAAGCGGATTAACTTAAGCACCTCATTATCGGCGGGATATAATTCGACTATGTTGTTGAGTTACCTGATCGGATTGGGATACAACTCGACAACTTCGGTTACTTTACTTAGTTCAAGTTCCTACTGAAGATGGCAGCTTAGTTGCCGAAATACATATTTTGGTGTTCTAAATATCGTGGTGGTAAGGGATTTTCCAAAGTTAATTTACTTAAATCACCGGGTCAAATCACTTCTGCATTGTTTGTTAGTAAATGCAATGTTTCTATTAAAAACAGTTTAAGTACAACAATGCGATGAATCACGTGTTTTATCTACCAGCATAGAGCAGCTCGTTTAATAAAACAGAGTTAAAAGACGACGCTTGCGTCCATACGCTATGCCATATATACGTGTGCTTCAGTTCTCTTCAAGACCTGAACTCGCTCAAGCCGGTGTTTTGGTTTGGGCGAACCATGGTCTTGTTGTCTGCACAAACCAGGTTCACCCAGGTAAGATGTCGCAAAAAACTTAGCGTGTGGACGGTCCTTCAGGGAAGCAGTATAAATTTCTAATTGAATTAGGTAATAAACAGTGTTAAGGGCACTCCACACGCGTTGTCTTCTTACACCGTCTTGCCTGCGCAATCATGCATGTGCTAAAAGACGGAATTACTAGCGCGTTTTATTACTCAGTTTAGTAGAATACTACGGCTTGTAATCGTCTTCCTCGCCAGCTCCAGAACGAAGTGAGGCATTTAATTTCCCCAACTCCTTGCGATGGCAGTTTCTCAAAGAATACACTTTTTACAACAATATCCCATTCAGCTTTGTCATTAACTTCTTTGAATTTTTTAACCAGAACGTTATATGCTTTACTTTTCAAGTTTCTGTCACTACAGTCGTTGAACTTGGCTTTCCGATCAATGTCTCGCTTCTTAGCTATTGTGCGTTAACGTCCGAGAATGACGTTCACAAGCCGTAGTATTCTACAAAACTGAGTAATAAATCATAGTCAAACACGACACCATGTGCACGCGGTTAGTTCCGCACAGGTATGATTGCGCAAGCAAGACGGCGAAAAAAGACGGAGCGTATGGACGGCTCTTTAGACATTGTTACAAGTTATTATATCGAAGAATTCTATAAAAACTTAAAGAACGAATGTATTCAGTTTCAAGGGTATTGGAAAATAATCGCTGATTCAAATGTAGAAGGAAGTTCCAAGTGTCCAGATTTACTTAATTTAAATCTGTGATAATATATAGGTACCTTATGATACGTTCTCAAATACATAGGGAATTTTTCTTTTTAGTATATATTGCCTATGTATACTTTAAAAAGAACGCATTAATTACGCCTATTGTGTAGGCAACCAACTATACAGCCAACTAAAGCAGCTGTGGCCAAAACAATGAAATTAATTTAAGGTTAAAAAATAAAATTGATCTTCTTAGAAAACTTAAATCAGAGGGATGCGTAATAAATTCCCATAAAATAAGAACTAAAAGTAATCACGTTTTAACCGAAGAAATTGAATTAAATATTTTATACTACGTTGAAGAAAACCCCATAGTATCACTATGAGAAATAGGTTCACATTTTAATGTTTCTAAAACCTCGGTATTTATAACACTAAAAGAATTTAAAAGTAAATCGTACACATTTTTGAATCACCAACAACTATTCGATAGAGACAAAGCAAAAAGAACAATCTTTTGTGAAACATTCTTTAATTTGCTGAATGAACTTGAATACATTTTAAACAAGATAGTTTTTAGTGAAAAAGCAACTTTCACAATAAATGGAGAAGTCAATTCACAAAATTTTCGGTATGTATTACAATTCCTCATCTATCCACTATCCAGTATCCTGATAAACTTATTTCTTAGATATTGGTCCCGCACTAAGTGCCACTTACAAAACTTAACTCACAGTCAATACACTGGAAAAGTTAACGTACGGCTAGGAATAGTTGAAAATAAGCTTATCGGTCCATATTTTATTGATGGTAATCTCAGTACAGCCAAACTTTTAGAGCTATTAAGGAACGACATCATTCCGGGAATAGATAACTTAAACATCGATGACCCGTGGTGTCAGATGGATGAAGCCCCTCCGCATTCCGCGAATGCTGTAAGAAACTTTCTAACCGACAGGTTTCCAGCACATTGGATAGGAAGATTCGGTCCTATACCGTGGCCCCCGCGTTCTGCAGATTTCTCGCCCAATCACTTCTTTGCTTGGGAATATCTGAAATAAAAAATTTATACAAATATTCTAGTACAAAGTATTGATGAATTAAAAGATCGCATACGTATCGAATGCCAAATGCTGTTTGTGCTTTTCGACACCGTTTAGGTTATTGTTTAGAAGTAGAAGGCGGCCATTTCGAGCACTTGTTGTAACTGTTTTTTTCTGTTATTGATATTTAATGTTTTACAATAATAATCGTTGTTGTTGTTCAACTCATTTTGATTTACTTATTTAATATAAACACTGCATCAACATAACCTTCATGCTCAAATAATTCACAACTACAGTGACGTTTGCTTCTGTTTTTTAGTTGGTTTTTGGTTGCCTGCACAATAGGCGTAATTGACACGTTTTTTTTTAAAGTATACATAGGCAATGTATATTAAAAAGAAAAATTCCCTGTATACACGACTCTTAACATTATTATATTTGACTTTACCGGTAAGTATCGATGAAACTGAAGAGCGCTTTGTAAATTATCTGTTTTTAAAAACAAATAGAGTACAACTACGAAAGATCAAAGACTCAATTATTTGTCGATTCTGTCGATAGAGAATGGCATAACGAGATCAGTCATATACTATGATGCTATTAGAGAATATGCGAGCTCCAAATGTATGAAGCAAATAATAATACGAGGTATGTTCAACTGAAATCCATCTTTGCTTTATAAAAAATTTACTCAACAATTTAATTACAAATAGTTACTGTCACAGATAAGGCACGTATCCCATTGTTTTACTAACCGACGTATACCCTGCTCATAGCACTCTTGTGCCTGCTGATTGGAAAAGTCTTCCCAGCTATCCATACTTCTGCGTCAGACTCAAAATGCCGACCTATTAACGCCTTTTTCGGCGGTCCAAAAATGTGACAATCGCAAGACGACTGACCCGGGCTATAGGCTGGATGCTTTAAAACCTTCCATTAGTTTCGTTGAAGATTTTCTTTTACCACATTAGCAGCATGAAGCTTAGCATTGCCGTGCAGCAAATTGACCCCACGCGTAAGCTTTCCTGGACGTTTCCGTCTTATTGCTGGATGAAACTTGTTCAAAGTTTCATTGTGCAAATTTGCATTGACATTTACTCCAGGTTCCTTAAACTCTATCAACAAGGGTCCTTCATGGTCGATAAAAAAATGTTGATATCACCTTGTCTGCAGAAGGTTGTGCTTTAAACTTCTTCTGTGGTGGTGAACTTGAATGTTTCCGCCTCATCGACGATAACTTACTGGATGGCACGTAGTAATGGCACCAAGTTTCGACACCAGCAAATATTGACAGAAGAAATTCATCATCATTTTGCCTATAGTCTGTGAGGTGTTGCAGAGAAAAGTTCATTCGCAAGCATTTTTGTTCATTAGACAAGAGACGAGGAATCCATTTCGAACAAATTTTGCTGTAATCCAGATTACGAACAATACTATGGACAGATTCTACATTCGCACCAGCAATTTCAGACATTTCTATAATTGAAATTCGACGATTTTCTCTACTAAGGCCTTCCACACATGCCATATTGTTTTCTGTTAATGCAGTACATCGTGCACCTAGTCGCGGTTCATCCATAGCCCGCTCTTTTCCATTCTAAAATTTTCGGCACCATTCCTTCACAGTTGGGTACGCAATACAGGCATTTCCACATGCACTCGCGTATGAATCTGTAATGGCTGCACATCATTAGCGCATAAAAATCGTAGGACCGCACGCTGATCAAACGTGTACGGATTTTAAACAACAAAAGCCATTTCAAAATCGAAGTTTTAAAAGTCAGAATCACATTCAAGTACCAGAAACTTATTAATGTATTGTTGGCAAACAGTACTAACATTAACAAACGTCATTTGAATTATTCCATTTGTTTTCAAGGCTAAGTTGATCAAAGATGTGTTTCAGTTGAACAAGCCTCGTATAATAGAAAGTATTTTAGTCTATGAATTTCAATTTTACGTACATGCTATTGTTGTTTTATTAAATTATTATAAAAGTAATACCGCTATTCACTGAAATTTGTTTGTCTTCTGCACTTATCTTTTTAATTATTTAAAAAATAATTAATCACAAGGATATCTGATGTATGAGGGGCCCAAAAATAATATTAACAACGGGCTCCGAAAAATCAGTATCCACTAACCGGATAGCAAAAATTTCCAAAGTAAAAGTAATTTTTTGCCTACACCAAGTACTTACTACTTCTTTAAATTTTCTCTTTCATCTTTAAGCCCGTTTAATATATCCTCTTACGTCAACTCCTTTACTTCTTAAATTGGGTAATTACTATTTCTGTCAGTTTAAATTTGACCGATTCAAGTATGCACCACCGATGCACTGTCTGTTCTGATTCGATGCATTTCTGAAACCAGTTCCTACACTGATCGATTAATTAACGTCTCGGTGATATATCGCAGGCCATTAGATTTCTTTATAACTCCGCTCCATAAATGCAAAAAGTGTACGCGAAGTTTAAAAAATAATTATGGCATAACTGGAAGTAGCGTAATAAATCAGGAACCGCCGAACGCGCGTCGCGAGCTTTCGTGTGTGCTCGCGCAGCCTGAAAGCTGCAGCTTTTGGTTTCAGGCCCGACAACAGTCAGTCCGTGCCCTGCTGGTTGCAGGACGAGTTTTCAGCAGGTCGCCCGGAGTTCCCGTGGGGCAACGCGCGCAGTTCACGCCAGTCTAAACTAGCATTTTTTACGATCTTCGAATTGCAGCTGATCTTAAATAACAGTGAAAATCGAGCTTTCATATTTTCATTTTGCATCAATGCAAGCAAAATTATAAAATGATAACGAAATCGACCTGCTTATGCTTTGGCTAATTTTCGACCTTGTTTGCCTAAGTTTTAAATTAAGGATATCTCCGCTTGATACGAAATTAAGAGCTTTCTTGCGAAAGCTCCGCCGTAGAGAACTTTTAACCACTTTGAGTAAATCCATATGTCAGGTCGCATTGCAGCAAGAAAATGCTTTAGCTTCGTTGCAGCATAAGAATTATTTAGGGTAAACTAGGAGCTAACGACGACTGCATTGCACTAACTCGTTCTGGCATCGAGCTTTCTTGTGCTTTTACCTGAATTCGCCCACATTAAATGCCAAATATGTCGCGGCAGTAACAAAGGACGATGCGATAAAATCTTGAGCTTTGGGATAATTCCTGTTAACATCGCACGTGATAAATCTGTATGTTTGTGCTGGTTGTGTGTGAAAATATGCGCTGGTGAAGGCAGTTAACTATGGGTCGACTTGCGGAAGTGTCGTGGCTATTACTGATAGTGTTAGTGATTTTTTCGGGAGTTTTCGTAAGTGGAAACCCCTCTCCTGCTAGAAAAAGTAAGTCCAGTGTTTGAAAACAATATTTTTCAGTAAATTTTCTGCATTTTCTCTTGAACTTTACAGATTCTAGTAGTGGTATTGCCCCAGTTTCTTATAAATTTACCTCATTCGAAGTTCACCCTGAAATAAATCGCTAGACCGTAACACTTGACTTTCTCGACGGTGCATAAAATTTCTACTCTTTCTTTCTTTACGGCCAACTAATTTTATGTTCTATTTGTAGGGTTTTATTGTACAGAAATATTAAGAAAATTGCGTTGTGCATATTTCGTGAAATTTCCAGATTATTCAAGCGTGCCCTACGAAGGAAAAATTCCCTATTTTATTTTGAAGTGGAACTGCTTAATATTAATAAAGGGAAAAGCAAACGTTCCTTTGTTTTTATTTGCTTCTGTAATGGCTATATATTAAGACTTTTCCACTTGAGATGTTTAAACATGAAAAGGAAATAAAAAGGCGCATTACTAATATGGCAAATGGCATACCATTTGTTTGATACATGAGGTGTGACTACATTATTAGGTGGAGTACTTTATTAAACTATCTTAAGTGGTTACTTATATGTTGAATCATGACAATTTTAAGTGATTTTTATATCGTTAAAACGGTTTTGTTTCTGGGGCATCATTTCATTCATTATTCTAAAATTACAATTAGTAAATAATTTATTTTGAAGGTATTACTACCTACTCGTCTGAACATTACAATATATGCAGGCTAATGTTTTGTGTTTCAATATATCACTTAGAAACTGAAACAGAATATTAACAGTATTTGTATGGCTTCCTCAGTTATTTGGGTTTTGTAGTAAAATAATGTGAAAAACTGCTATGATTGTTACGGTGGGATAATGATGCAAACGAAATTCAATATTTAGAATACCATTAACGATAGAACTATTACCGTTTTGTGCCATTGTATACCATTTTCGGAGAACACTATCAACTTTAAAAATTTAGTTAACATCAGTTTTGTTTATGACATACGCAGAATGTGTTCCGGAGTTTAGATTTTACTAAAATTATTAATGTTTCCATTGCCCTCTTTCTTCTGAAATTCAAAATAATCGTCTTAGTCACCAAACAATAGCTTGTTTGTCTTTAGTTTTAATTTTTAATGGGTAGTAGTCTTTTTAAATTTCTTTAGCGTGTAAATTAAATTGCTTTCCATTAAAATATCTTAAACTATCAAATTAATGAAGACTGTTGAAAGGATTTTTCGTATAAGTAACTAAAAATAATTCTAAATTATTCATGCAAAGTGCACCAAGTCGCATGTTGCTAGTTTTTAGCTATTGTTTACAAACCCCACGTTATTATTTAGAGCGCCAAAGTCTGCGGAAGTTTCTTTCTTGTTTAAACTTTATTAAAAAAGTTCTTGCTGTCGGTATAGAACACTTGAAACTCTTTACGCTATATTTAATGTATTTCAATTTCATTTTAATGGTTTTACTTCTTCAATCTTTCTTATTAATTAACAGGAAAAATGTTATCCGGTTCAAATATTAAGATGTAGGCGTTCGTGGTAAAAAAATTAATGTCTAACTAAAAATAGAAGTTGTGGAACGTAATAAGATAATAAAAGCTACTACCTGTAATTTGAATATAACTAGTACGTGCACGTGCCACTTATGTCTAATTTAGAACAAAAAAATCCATAAAACAAGTAATTTCTCTTAAAACCGCCGTTCAAAGTTATCGTTTGGCGTTAACGTACACATCTTAAAGCAGAAGTCTCAAAAAAGGTTATTAGTTAAATATTTTACCACAAATATTTCTTTTTATACACAAATAACTGTTTTACATGTCGTAATACAGTCTAATCAACAGAATATTCAGAAACGGTTAGCTGTGGAAAGCAACCCCTGTGTCTTTACACAACTCTTACAGTTTAGTTTTGCTACAATAATTGTTTACTTTACAACACAAGATATTAAATTTTAAATGCATAACTTAACATCCACAGTGGCGGGGAAAAGTTCGGATTGGTTGCACAAATAAGGTAAATTACAGTTTAAAACCATTTTTTTAAATATTTTTCAGTTCATCATTGCAAATATAATACAGGTACTTAAACACAATACTAGTATTAATAATAGACCAAATTTTGATCCATAAAATAACGAAAACAATTCGATATATAAAATTTATTCAAAAACAGAAAAATTGTACATTATACAGGTTTTTTTGGAATTACCCGGCACTATTTTAGGGATGTGTTCTCCAGCACGAAATAAACAAAAAAGTTCATACAAACATATGGTTCAAATTAATTGATTACTGCGATATTGAAAGTTAAAGATAAATAGCTAAAAGTCCGAAGGTAATCAAGCAGTCGCCAATTGCATATCGTTTATTTTTTTAACAGTTGATTAAACATCTGTCATTAAATCTGTTGATTAGTATTAAGTAATCTGTTTTACTAGTTTGTTGTCGTTTTCGTGTAAGTTAATAGTACTTTGAAGACTCTTCAATTTGTTGTTGTCATGGGAGACACCACAAATTTGTTCAGTTTTGCAGAACAAATAGACATGCTTGTAATTTATGGCGAGGTACGTAAAAATGGCGCTGCTGCTGTTCGAAGATACCATGAAACATTTCCCATTAGAAAGACACAAAATCGTAAAACGTTTGAAGACATTGATAGACGTCTTAGGGACACTGGCACGCTAATGCTTGAACGAATAAACGCTGGTCGGCAAAGATTTCGACGAACTGCAAACGTCGAAGAAAGGATACGCAATGCTGTTCAGTTATCTCCTATTACTAGCACCAGAAGATTGTCATTTCTTTTCAATGTATCATGTACACGCGTATGACGAACATTGCGTGAGCAAAATTGTATCCATTTCACGTTACCCTGTGCAAGATCTGTTACCAGAAGATTATAATAAGCGCAGAAATTTCTGCCAATGGTTAATTCGACAATGCACATAGTTCCTAACTTCCTCAGCTGCCTACTGGTTACCGATGAATCATGTTTTACAAGAAATGGTATTACTAATTTTCGAAAAACCCGTACTTGGAACGAAGAAAACCCTCATACGACTGCTAGTATGCATTACCAACCTACCTTTTCATTAAATGTCTGCTGTGGTCTTCTTGGTGACAATCTCATCGGCCCCTTCTTTTTACCAACAAGGTTTTCAGAAATATCTTACTTGCATTTTTTGCAAACTGATCCGTATGACCTTCTAGAAGACATTCCAATTGCCAATAGGCAGGAGATGTGGTTTATGCATGACGGTGCCCCTGCTCACTTTTCTCATATTGTCACTGATTATTTAAACATAACATATGGCAATCGATGGGTTGGTCGAAACGGACCTGTTAAATGGCCACCACGATCTCCTGATATAACGCCATTAGATTATTTTGTGTGGGGCTGGATGAAGTCTATGGTTTATTCCACGTCTATTGGCACACAAGAAGAGCTAAGGAATCGCATCGCGGAAGCAGCAGCAACTATCAAGGGTCGTCCTGATGTTATAAGGCGTGCCAGAGAAGCATGGATTCGTCGTGCTGAATGCTGTATTCAACAAAATGGAGACCACTTTGAACAGTTACTCTTAATGTTTTATTTTTAAATAAAGATTTTTAATTTTCAATATCTCTGTAATAAATCAATTTCAGACATATGTTTCTATGAACTATTTTGTTTATTTCGTGCTGGAGAACACATCCATAAAATAGTGCCGTTCAATTCCGAAACACCCTATATATTGCTGTGATACAAATAAATTAAATTAATACTATAATAATAGTTATAACGTTGGTTGGGGCAAATAAAATACAGTGACTGGTTAAACCTACACATTGGACGCCATAAAACAGTCCGGGGTTTTGTTTGGCCAAATTAATGCAGTTAATTGTTGTTGTAATAAGTAAATTCAGCTATTAATATTACTTTCCCATAAGAATACTCCATTGATTGAACCTCAAACCCGTATGAGTAATTTTAACGTTCTAGTCTCCAATTGTTTCAAGGCAATATTCCTTATTTGAGTTTCTTCTAGTAATTAAATTCTTTTATTCTTTTGTTTCGAAGCACTTCCTTTATTTATTTAATATAATATTTAATTATTTTTAGTTATTTCTTGAAGATTCCATATTTTCCACAACTGACATTGACGTTTGTGTCAAACTTGTCAAAATAAAATTATCGACCATCTATAACAACTGACTATCGATAAAACAATTGAAAACTCTACGTCGACTTCTAAATTTCCATAAAATTAGAATTTTTTGGAAATTTTCTCGAATGTAAGAGGAAAAAAATACTTTAAATATGTAAACTACATTAACACATTTATTTTATACTAAACAAACACTAAATTATCAATGCAAATTACAAATCTAGCGGAGCTTCAAATTAGCGTGGTCTTAGCTTGGTGATCTTATAGCAACTGACTTGTTTTACAAGACAGAACTCGTCGTTTTCTCCTCCGTTGACTAACAACTCACTACATACAAATGAATTTTTCTGTGTCCCAAAGGGTCTAAGCCAATAACGATTAAGCATTAAAATTGACCAAATTCAGTACAAATATCTATAAACTACAATAATTTTCTTATCACTAAAACTACACAAAAAAGGAAGTCACCAAAGTATTCCTTAGAATTTTACAAAAATATCGATATCTCACACGGCATATGGAAATTTGACAATTAAATTTATATTAAATTAAAAATACATTATTAAAAACAATTTCAATATTAATCAAGATTAGCACAAATCTTCCTCACACACATAAGGGCATTATTACAAACACATTTTTTTCAAGAGAAAAGTATTAACTTCTCAAATTTACATTTTAGTATGAAGCTATCAAAATTATTACATTGTTACTTATATTTGTTAAATTACAGCTCAAGAATGCACTAATAAGGTTGAAAAGTATCCCCTATTCTTTTCTGAAGGTGAATATCAACCAAAACAACTAGCTTTGCTACTAGGTACTAAGTTCTACAACTGTACGAAACCAAAATCAAGATCGGAAATATAAAATTTACCTCTTATTTGACTTACATGTGCTTAAACTACCTATTTTCTTATAGAGTAGCTTAATATAGCTTTATTAATTTTAGTAATAGGTTAAAATATCTCAATTAGATCATGTTGTAACACAGCAATATATTGGCATAGAATTCACCAGTTTCGGCAATTCCTTCTTCGTAATGCAGCGATACCAGGCATCAACTAGGGATTCGATTAATTTCACTTTTTGTGGACGTTTTTCTTGAAATACTGGTAAAAATCCACTGACGTAAGTTTTCTATACGATTTAGGGCCGGGAATTGTGTTGGCCAATCTATTCTTTTAATTTTATTGATAAGATAATAAGATTGAACAACGTTTGGCCGGGAGCATTATCATCTTGAAAGGTAAAGGTTTTGACAGAAATAACTCTTTTCCACTATGCAGTGCATCTTCTCCTGTAGGACATCAATGTAATTGGTTGCATTCCATCATACCAGATACAACACGCGGTCTACCAACACCTTCAGAAGACATGCAGCCCCATATAATGATAGAGGTTGGATGTTTAACTGCTGGCAGAACACACTGTCGTGGAAATTCTTCTCCAGGAAATCTTCTAACATATGTGTTTCCAGCATGATTGCTAACGTTAGAGGTAGATTGAATACTAAGTAATGCCGTCTAGGGCCCAATGGCGATAATCCGCTGCCCATCGCAAACGGTGGAGCGTTTGTTTTCCTAATAGGAGGGGTTTCTTCCGGGCTTTGCAACCCCCAAGTCCAAATTTAAGAAGTCTCTCCCCTACAGTAGAAGTGAATACACTTACACCAGTAGCTTCGGACCATATTTTGGTGAAATCTGTCGAATTAAGACTTCTGCCTGCCAGGCTTTTCCTTCGTAATACACAGCCATCTGTGACTGATTTTTGTTGGACGACCGCTGCAGGATTTGTCTTCAGTTTTTCCCGTCTCGGAGTATTTTTTGATTACTCTAATAACTGCGGATTGAATGCACTGCACTTTCATAGGTATTTCACCACTGGAAGCGCTTTATTTATGATGAAATATCATTTCATATCGTTTTTCATGCGATAATTTGAACTTATACTCATACCACAATAAGTATTTTTCCTAATTATGCTTTAAATTTTCATGTTAAATGCATGTTAACGATTCCATTAGAAAATTAGCCATTTTATCGATTTTAGAAAAGAACTTACCTTAATTGTTTTCTATGAAGTTCTAAGTACCTAATTAAGGGACAAGTTGTTTACATAGTAATTAAAATCATATATTTAAAAGTAATTGTTGGAAACTGTGCCAAAAATGAAGTTAAACTTCAAGAAATAATTATTTTCTTGGGTGATGCAGAACTTTTTCTCACCAGTGTATACGTTTCTAAAAGTGTTTCGTACCATGTAAAAGTCAGCGATTGCATGATTTGATAAACCTGTATAGATTTTACAGGTTTTTCCAAATGTTAAATAGCGCTGCCTTCATTGGGTCTAGTTATCATTCGCTTGTAGTGTTTGTTTTATAGTTAAAGCTATATAATTTTTTACTGCTTCAAAGAAATGAACATTACACATACAACACTGGTTTTTCCATAATAAAAAGACGTTATCAAAAAGTAGAGCGCATGAAGAATAAGAATTCGTAAGCTTTAGCAGAAGATTGATAGATATTCGTAAGTTAAGTTAGAAGTCAGATGCAAAAGGTTACTCCAAAAGCCGATTTTAATCTTCTTAAATTGGTTTCTAAACTTTATTTTCGGCTACAATAGTTTGTAAATATTTATATATTGTAATAAAGTGTAACCGTATTTATAATAAGAATTCCAATCTAGGACTACAATATGAGTAGAGACATTTGGATTTATAAAAAATAATTGCCATTATTATTGAGTAAAACCTGTCTTAATTACGTTCGAAATGTAATGTCTCATAAAAATCTTCAATCTGTTTGAGCTAAATATTCAAACCTAATTACAAGGCTTGTAAACTGTCCACAGCATAGCCACACACGCAAATACACACACACTCATGCAGCTCTAAGCGGAGTTCTTGACTTAAAAAATCCCGAGTCATTGGCAATAGCCAACTAGGTGATACATTGGCGTTCCTCTGGAACTGGGGGCTGCCGGCAAAGACTCTTGATGTAGTAACATACATGACACACGGGAAAATTGATAGCCAATAAGGTCAATAGCCCATAAGGGCGTTACATCTTAGTATTATTGGTTGCATAAATACAAGCCGTGAAAAGTTGGAAAGCACAGATATAGGCTGAAGTAACAACTTTATAAGCAGATAGCGGAAAGAGGATTATTATATTTATCGAATACATAATCTACAAGTAATAAACTAGAATACGTATATGTTGAAGTATAGCACACCTTAAATCTTGTTAGTGAAGTTTTTTAAGAAACGATTTTGTTATAATATCTCCGGAGCAGCAATGCTTCTACAATATACAAGAATTTATAACCGATTGTACACTTTTATCTCTAAATCTTCATATGGCAATCTGTGCACTTGTAGATATATGAAACCATGTACTTGAACTAGGATTACTAGTTCCTTTTTGTAACTAATGAAGTTTTCTTCACTACGTTTTCCAACTTTTCCTTACAGTAGTCATAAAATTAACCGCTTAAGGATTTAGTTTTTTTTAAATAATTATTAGCGGTAGTAGTGAATAATGTAGAAGGCCATGTAGTCTTGTTATAAAACAAGCATTCCCTTTTCCCTATTTCCTATTTCCTATTGCAATTGGAATTGTTTAGTAATACACAGTCCCTGGGTATCGGTTGATTGATTGGTTTTGAATGGGGGAGATCTAGGGCGCAATTTCCACCAACCCCTTGCACGCAGGCTATATTTGGGAAATTGGCCCAATTTTTAGGTTATTGCCCGCCATAAACATCTCATAGACCTTGGCCAGGTTTGAAATCGCCCCCCTTGGATCTAGAGGCAAGTGTGCTAACCACTGGACTACAGAGGCCCGCGGGTCATTGCATGTAAAGAGTTATAGAGTTTTGAAGCTGTAGTCTTGTTACAAAACTAGCATTCCCTTTGCCCTATTGCCATTGGAATTGTTCAGTAAAACACGGACGTTGAGTACAGGTTGATTGATTGGTTTTGAATGGGCCAGATCTAGGGCGCAATTTCTACAAACTCTTTGCACTCAGGCTATATCTGGACAATTGGCCCAATTTTTAGATTATTTCTCGCTAGGAACAACTCATAGATTTTAACCAGTCTTGAAATGGCGCCCGTTGGATCTACAGACAAGTATGTTAACCACTGTAGTTATAGACTTTTTAGTCTATAGTCTTGTTACAAAACAAGAATACCCTTTTCCCTATTCCCATTGGAATTGTTCAGTAAAACAAGGTCGTTGAGTACAGGTTGATTGATTGGTTTTGAATGGGCGAGATCTAGGGCGCAATTTCCACCAACTCTTTGCACTCAGGCTATATCTGGACAATTGGCACAATTTTTAGGTTATTCCCGCCATAAACATCTCATAGACCTTGGCC
>JABXWE010007830.1:0-18831 GCA_014611495.1 Limonius californicus
GTGACGTCATCCAATTATGACGTGTTTGCATTCCAAGAACAAAGGTATGTTCGAAACGCCCTAATTAATTAATTATGTAAACAGTGCTTAAATGAAACAACGTAAACTTTCAAAGTATTTCTTCGATGTTAGTGGACGTTTGTTTTTAAATATATTTTCTACATTTCATTGTTTAAAATAAATAAACTTTTTGGAATTATCACTTTAGCTTAAGGTGTGTTAAAAGAAATCTTTTATGAAATATGTAGTATTTTAAATGCACTGAGAGCTCTCAAGGAATATTTGAATTTTAATCATTTGTATGCCTTTACTAAATGTCAAAATTTTAATTTATCCTGTTTGTAACCTGTTATTATGAAATGTTTAAATGTGTTATTTTTAATAAATTTATTCTTGTTCTAATCATCTATGGTAAATTTTGTTTTTTTGAGTTTCTCCTTTTGCTCAAATACTAAATTTAATTACTTAATCAACTTTAATCTTCCAAAAAGGAGTGGCGCCCTAATTAAGGGACTGATTTATAAATCATTACGTCATGTTCAACAAAAGCCCACAACTCTAAAGTAAGTATGATTTAGCTAGCCGAGGCTTTCCTTGTTCTTACTAAATTATTGTGACTTCGGCCTTTTGGTTCGTTACAGGGTTTCCCTGCAATTATGTCCCATACGCAATTTATTTCGTAGGAACTTAAATTAACTAAAGTAACAATGTCATTGAGCTTAAATTATTGACTTAGCGCAGGACTTATCTCCAGAGGTATTCCTCAGGTAAGTTACTTTAGTCAGTTTAAGTTCCCAGTGCCGGCTCCACACGGTAAGCAAAGAATGCGTCACATCGGGGCGCCATACGCGAAGGACGCCGAAATTACCTTGTTTTATAGTTTCCAATGAAAATATATTGTGTCAATAAATTCATTAAGGGCGCCGAAACAATCTTTGCATAGGGACGCCATAATCCCTAGGGACGTCACTGCAAGTTCCTACTGAAGATGGCAACGTAGTTGCCGAAATACGAATTTATGTGTTCTAAATATCCTGGTGTTAAGGGGTTTACCACAGCTTATTTACTTAAACTACAGTCTCCAATCAATCATACAACAATAATATTCTACTTGGCTTCTTGAACTGCCATACATTATTTGCTATACATTTACATAAATCCATTTTATAAATGTGGCCACTTAAAAATCAATTGTTTGTATAGCCTGCTCATAGAATTCTTGTGGCTGCTGATTCAAGAAGTCTAGGGTGGATGCTCTAAAACCCCCGATTTCTTTCGTTGAAGATTTTTTTTACCATATTAGCAGCATTGTCGTGCAGAAAACTGACCCCACGCGTAAGTTTTCGTGAACGCTTCCGTCTTATTGCTTGATGACGCTTGTTCAAAGTTTTATTGTACAGTTTTGCATTGACATTTACTGGTCGACAAAAATTTTTATATAACCTTTTGCCTGCTGAAGGTTGTGCTTTAAACTTCTTCGGTGGTGGTGAACGAAATGTTTCCACTACATCGACGATAACTTACTGGATGGCTCGTAGTAATGGCACCAAGTTTCATCACCAGCAACTATTTGCAGAAGAAAGTCATCATCATTTTACCTATAGTCTGCGAGGTGTTGCAGAGATAAGCCCATTCCCAAGCATTTTTGTTTATTAGACAAGAGACGAAGGATCCATTGCGAACAAACTTTGCTTTAACCCAGATTACGAAAAATACTATGTACAGATCCTACATTCGCACCAATAGTTTCTGAAATTTCTCTAACTGAAATTCGACGATTCCTTCCGCACATGCCCTCTTCTTTTCTGTTAATGCAGTACACCGTGCATATGGTCGCGGCTCATCCATAGTCTCTTATATTCATTCTTAAATTTTCGGCACCATTCCTTCACAGATGGGTACGCAATACATGCATATCCATACACTGCTTGCATTCGCGTATGAATCTGCAATGGCTGCACACCCTCAACGCATAAAAATTGTAGGACCGCACGCTGGTCAAACTTGGGCGGATTTTCAACAACAAACGCCATTTGAAAATCGAAGTTTTAAAAGTCAGAATCAAATTCAAACGCTAGAAACTTATTAATCTGTTGCCTACAAACACTACTAACATTAACAAACATTATTTGAATTATTGCATTTGTTTTCAAGGCTAATTTGATCAAAGATGGGTTTCAGTTGAACAAGCCTCGTACTTACAGGTTAAATATAAAACACATTATCAAATGTTCCCAAAAGCAACATGCGAAAGAAGAATTATTAGACAAATAAAAAAAATATATTACCAAAACAGTCCGAAGCAGCAAGGGAACGAAAAGCCTGGAATGATCGAGACGTGGAAAACTGGATACAAAAAGTTTCAACAAGAAGAAAACGAATATAAAACAATTAGGCATATAATGGAAACGTCGACCACGATTCAGTAGAAGGAAAGTGTATGTTTGATTAGCAAAACGCTGTACTATCTACAAACAGTGCTTTGTTTTCTGAAACACTTACTTATGATACAATATTCAACGTACAAAGAATATGAATAATGTGCAGACTGTTTCTTTTGAAACTATATACTGAGTTACTTCTGTATATTTTAGTCGATAAGGTTTATTTCCAAAGATATGGGAGGTGTTAATTAAGTTCTATTTTGAGTTAAACCTGTAAATTAATCCATATTTTATAAATGTTTTTATTTATTTATAAACTAGCTTAGCCTTGTCTCATGCCGCTTCGACACTGTACAAACGGTACAAACGAGCATCGTGATAATAAATGAATTAAACAAAAAACAGTGAAGCATTTCGGAAACTTCATTGAGTGCCAAAAGCAACGATCTACATATATGGTACTATCAATAAAAATACCTGTTTAGGTGACTGCTTACCATAGTTGCTGCCGAATTGCCTTATAAGCATAAATAGAAGAAAACACGTTGTTATATGAAAATAAATACATTCAGCTACCTGACGGTTCGTTATAACTATTTTCAACTGCATTTATTATTAATTATTTATACGAATTGTTGCGCACATTCATCGCCCGTTCACGTACGATCACGAGAGTTAAGGCAGCGTTGGCTCCGGTCAGTACTTGGATGGGTGACCCGAAGGTTGCGTTAACAGGGCGCCCCTCTCCCACGAGGATTGATCACTATGGGAGAGTAGATCAACAACCCCCTTTATGGGGGGAGGCCCTTGCCCAACAATGGGATGTTGCGGGCTAATAAAGATAGAAAAAGAAAAATACGAATCTGAAAAAATGCACTTTTTCAGTTTGGACGCTAAGCAAGGCTACTGATTACAGTATTATATTTAGATCTGAAACGAATTTCGTTTTAGATTCTTTAACGAATTCGATGTCATTTGAGAAACCAATTATAAATACAATCCCTAACGAAGAATATTATATCTTTTTTAATGTATTATTCTTATGTATAGACTCTGCTAAACTACACGCATTTTAGTAATACTATAATGAAATTGATAAGGAAGGGTGATAACAACAACTATTGTGCCTACGGCTGTCATTCGTCTAAAATGCGGGAAGAAACTTTCATATTTCTTGCAGTTAAAGGGATAACTAGAGAAGGAAGAAATACAATTCAATTTGTTACCAGCGAAAATAGACAAAAGGAAAGCTAGCAAGCACTTTTTATGGACGCACATACGTCATACGTACATTCATGATAATGAAGAAGTGTTTCAATGAGAACGAAAAGAAGTAGACCAATTAGGTTCTTTTTTCATACAAATTATGAATATTACAAGATCGTATTGGACCTGCAATAGTCGAACAGGCACAACGTTGTCTGCTGCGTAGATTTTTTGCAATTAAAATTTTAATAATTATGGAGCTCAAGAATACAATGCGTAAAGACAATGACGGTAGGCGGAGCATTTTAACGCTAAATACTATCTCGTTTTTAATGTTATTTTTCAGATTTCATACAATAACTTAAGTTAGTCATTTACACCATTACAGTACAATCATTTAAGCGGCTACTTAAACATTAAGTTAACTAACTGTCTATCTAACATTGGAGTTTCAATGAAAGTTCAATTAATTGAAAAATATGCTAATATTTAAACGAGGGCTGTTTTCTCTCCGCTGGAACTACCTAGCAGGCTATGATATTTCGAAAAAAATTTTGCTTGACATTTTAACGTAGTTGTTTACATAGTGAAAGTTGTCAAATATACTTAAAGGTTTTTAAACACATAATTTTAAAATAATCTATTCCCCAAGAAATCATGGAATTGAATAAAGAGCATTATCGAGCTGTGATTTTTACAATTTCACGTGTGGCTTAAGCCGTAAAGAATGCTTTGAGGAAAGTAGTGTTCCTTAGCTATCGTAAAGCGGTAGTACAATGAATTTCAACGTGGTCGACTTTTCTTAAATGACAATTATCGAGCTCATAAGCTAAAAACGGCAGTTACCGAAAAGAATATTGGTCTTGTACGAAACATAATTGAAGAGGGCCGGCATGTTACATTTGATGATACGTAAGCTTTGTGCCCGTTGGATTCCTCACAATTTGACTCTAATTCAAAAAGAAAACCGTGTGACATGGTGCAGATCTACACTGGATCGCTTTGACAATGGATCGTCTCATTTGGTGTACATCATTGCAGGTGATGGAACGTGGATATACTGCTATCATCCTGAAAAAAAGCAACAGTCGACGGTTTGGGTCTTTGAGAACGAATCGGCTCCAACAAAAGTTATTCGTTTAAAAGCCGAAACAAATAGATTGTCGCCACATTTTTTGGAATTACTGGACATGTTTCCACTGTAGCACTGGTGAATCGTCGTACTGTTAATGCTGAATGGTACACTATAGTTTGTTTGCCTCAAGTTCTCCAAACTGTTTGCGAAAAACGTCCAAGAAGAACGATCATCTTGCATCAAGGTAACGCTCGGGCGCACACTAGTGCTCGAACGACTGAGTATTTGAATGCCCAAAACATTGAAATAATGGGCCATTCGCCGTATAGTCCAGACCTAGCACCTAATGATTACTTTTTATTTCCGCGTGTAAAGAATAAGTTACGGGAGTTACGTTTTACATCGGCCGAAGAAGCGGTTCACGCATTTAAAAATGAAAGACATAACCTAACGCGGGAAGATTGGAGAAAAGTTTTCAAGATTAGATTTCACGGATTCAAAAATGCATTCACTGTGGAGGGGAATACTTTGTAAACTTATTAATAAATGTGGTTTGTGAGTAAATTTTGTATTACTTTACTAGGTTCAGCAGAAAGAGAACAGCCCTCGTATTATCGTTGGTATCATTCATGATTATATCATTCATGATTATTTTTGCAACATGAGCATCTTTGTAGAGTTTTTCTTTGTAAATTGAGGGTAATTAATTTAATTCAAATAATGTAGGGAAGGTAAAAATAGGAAACTGGGTTATCCAAGAATTTAGCATCTCAAAGGTTTGAAACAAGAAGGCATTCAGGGATTCGTCCATAAGGGAATACCGGTGTAGGAAGTATTAACATACCTACATTTTACCGATGAGATGACAATTTTTCAGAAAAAGAAGACGACATAATACACATGATGAGAGAACTAAAATACACGTAATGGAAGGTGGACTACAAATTAACTCCAGGAAAATTGAGTTCATGTGTATAGGAGGAGAAAATAGAAATATTAAGGTAGGCAATTTAGGAATTAATCATAGTAAAGGCTTTAAATACCTGGGATCAATGATATTAAGGGATGGACCAATAATAGACGACATTGAAAATAGAGCAGGATCAGGCAAAACAGCTACTAGAACTCTAAACGAAGTAATTTAAAATAAACGCTTAAAAAGGAAACGAAACTAAAATATTTCATGGTATTGTAAAGAGCATTACGTTATACGGAAGCGACATGTGGTCTTTTAAAATACCGGGAATAAAGTTAGAACTGTTGAAGTAGACTATATGAGAATGAGCCAATAATTTTAAATTTTGCGTTGCTCTTGTCATGTAAGGGGCAGGGTCGGACAACATGAGTAATTTTTTTCACAAGGTACACTTTCGGGTAAAAAAAATTGACAAACCTTCCTGCAGAAATCGGGCAATTGTTGAATTATTTGGTGTTTGAAGTTGTTTGGAAGCTATTAAATACGATTTGCTTAAAATATCTTCATGAAGGATACTTATTAATCAATGGGCAATGTAACGGCCACATTTGTCCGTACTTTCATCTACGAGTATATAAGCAAAATTACTACTCCCTAATTGTCTAATTTCAGATATTGTTTCATTATAACAAGAATTTACATCTGTAACGAAGTGTCCAGTGCGCGGTGTAAATAAATTTTAAATTAAATTTTGTGACCGCGTAGTGTAACATAAAGGCGCTGGTGGCGCTGGCATCCAGGATTTGTACCCGTCTCCCACCTTGTTTCTATTATCAGTAGGTCTCCCCGCCAACATAAAATTATTAACAACATTTTAGACTGGGAATAGAAGGTATAAAGGCGAGCACCAGCTCCCAAAACCATTAATTTGAGTCCGAACGAGTCGAGGAAGTACTTCAACCGAGATCCAGTCAGACACCGTTTAAATTACCTGTTACCAAAAATCCAGTCCAGTTAAAATACCTGTATCAGTTAAAGTAACGATTTTCTTAATACCAGTTAACTTCAGTTTGTTTGCAAAGTCAAGCCCACCCGTGTAACATTCGTTCGCTCAGTTGCTTAGGGGTCATATTGCCCTTTTTCAATTCGAGCTACGAACTGTTGTTCAGCGAAGTGTGGGAATATATATCTAGCCTAAATCACTTGGGTTGTTTCCCTGTGAACTTACGCTGTATATAGGACCAGTCGAAAAGTTTCGTTTGATTTAGGAATTTGGGTAATTCTCCCTATTCGTATTATTTACTTAAACTTCAGAAAATATTAGTAAAGGTATAATTCGTTTTCTCAGTGGCTTAGGGGTTGTTTCCCCTTTTCAACGGAGCTAGCGAAGTTATACGTAGGGTTTTGTAGCCTTAAGCTGTAAAAGAATCATTTTAATATCCGATTCAAACCGTCCCCAAATTTGTACGTTAAATCCCATATTTTTCCTAAGTTATTACAGAGATCCGAAGATTAACTAAGGGAGTGTATTAGGTAAAATACGCTTACCTAATTGCACTAATTTTTTGGCCCCAGTCGAGCGACCTGCAGGTGAACGTAATCGAAAACTTCCCGGTTATAATTCCGTAAGTTGATTTAATTCACACAGAAAACACGTATATCCTGGCCGCGGACCGCCAATAGTACGAGAGTGCAGCTCGCTTGGAAAAGCAACAATTGCCCGCACATGTAAATTTCGATCACACGAAATTCGATAATTCTTTTATTTCAGGAACACCGGATGGGTAAAATTAACCTAGTTGATTTCCACGTGCTGTTGTAAAAATTTTGCATTTCCCTTGTTTGCATGCAATTTGGGTTGCATACCACGCGGGGCTCATAAACTCCGTTATTTAATTATTCCTGTATTAAGTACTTTCGACCTGTTAATATTTATATTATTTTCATCCTGTTGTATAGGTAAATAAGGTATTAAGTTTGGTAAGAAAATTATGTTAAACTTGAAGATTCATTTTATTTAATTGTAAATAATCCATATTAATCATTCTCAGTAATAAATAAGTACAACCTTTGTATAGTTTCTTTAGTCTTAAACACGAACATTGGACCTGAGCTATCCGGAGCATTCCAACCCCTGAAGCAAAAGGGTTGGACTGTTACACATCATTTTTTCGTAAGGTACTTTCGTCGGGTACATTTTGTTTACAATATTTCTATAAGAACAATTTTAAATTAACATTATTTCATTTCAATAACGGTATATTAGACGAAATTAATGCCTTACATAACTCCTTATTAAATTCTTCTTGCTCCGATTTTTTGGAATTCGTCGCTGTACATTGAGTCATGGTTTGCAGAGAACAATTGCTTCGCTTCCATTATTCACATTTTGCAGTATGTGAAGGAGTTTTAGTGTGCTGATATACCAAGGAGTTTCTCTCAGAAGATACCTACAACTACAAATAATTAAATATTAATATAAGAACCTTTGATACTAGTTAAAAACAAAAACAAGCACTACCTTCCCTCTCGTGACTTTGTATTAGTTACGTACATAATAATATGAAAAATAATTTTAATTTATATAAGAAAAATTATTTAACTTACCAGTTTGCTAAGCTCGACAAAATATTTTGTCGCCATCCATTACTAGTTCTGGATATGGTTTAATCCATGAAGCAATCTTGTTCGATTTACTCATTGTAGGTATATAATATGTATAATATTCGCAAGAAATCAACACTATCGGAGTATCGGACACATTGTAACGTTGGGAGAAGATTCTATTATAGGGTTGTTCAATGAGAGAAAATACTTTGCAAACTACAAATTAAATGTAGGTATGTATCCCACTCAATATTTACCCTCCATTGATAAACAAGAAACAAGTAATTAAATGGATTAGGTCGATACTTCAAACTGTCGGGAATTCCAGGCACAGGTCATTACCTGTCCAATTGTGAATTGTCGGTGATCTGTGTGCACTACACTTGACGAAAATTTGCAAACAAGTAATGCAGAAGGCCAAAATATGCAAGTTTATGCTACTTTTGCAAAAATATGCAGCGAATGTCCAAATATGAAATATATGCAATCACTATTTAGCGTTAATTAACTCTTATCAGTGTAAGTCGTCCACATAATTGACTACATAGTCAAATATATGCTAAAATTAAAATATATGCACTTTGCATTAGAGCTGGCAACCGGATTCGGATTTTCGGATATCCGAATTTTTTTATGCGAAGATCCGAATTTTGTGAAAGCTAAAAATCCGGTATTCGGATTTATACGGATTTATCCGGATTTCGGATTTTAGGTTTAGATCCGGATTTCGGATTTCTCATAGCAATCCGGATTTCAGATTTTACACAGCGATCCCGATTTCGGATTTCTTACAGAGATCCGGATTTCGGATTTCTCACGGAGATCCGGATTTCGGATTTTTTACAGAGATCCGGATTTCGATAACGAATACATCCAGATCATATATTTATAACAGATTTATCGTTGATTTTGAAAAATCAAGTTAAAATGAGGAACTTAGACAGACTTAGACAGCGATTTTACTGGAATACGCATATACCTATATTTTTCTCCTATGTTTATCTGAATTAACTGCATATTCATACAAATAATACATGCCAGATTAATGCAGACTGTATTTATGTATATTTACTTAAATGTTTAATTTAATTTAATAAATAAACGCACGCAGATAAATTCAAAATGGATTTTTGCTTAAATCCGAATATCGGATTTTTAAAAAAATCCGGATAGCGGATTATTTAGGGTAAATCCGGATATCGGATTTTTCGGATATATCCGGATATCGGATTCTTCGGATAAATCCGGATAGCGGATTTTCCGGATGAATCTGGATAGTGAATTTATTGGATAACGGATTCGCAAGACGGATTTTATCCGGATAGTAAAAATCCAGCGGATTCCGGATTATTCGGATACCGGACATTTTAAAATCCGAAATCCGGATATTAAAATGTAACGGATTTGACAGCACTACTTTGCATACCCTCCGCTTTTTAATTATCATTATGCAGCCAAACGCTACCTGCTTAATCCTTTTCTCCAATCCTTTCTGTCCGGAGTCATGTCTTTGTTCAGGTTTCGTTTTTTCATATATTCTTCGCGGCCAGCGCTTTTCCGGCATTCTCATTAAATGTCCAAACCAGGATAAACCGCGCGTCTCAATTCTATCAATAACTGTTTGTTATGTCGTCATCTGTTGTCTAATTTCTTCAATGGGTATGTGTTAAAGCTTAGATATCCTGGCACTATGTCGGAGCTAATCCATTTCTACTGCTCGTAATATGCGCTTTATTTCTACGCTTATCACCCAGATTTCACTTCCATAACAGAGAACTAATTCCATCATTGATTGGTCTATTCTTTTCTTTGTCTTTTTGGAGATGTTTTCATCCCACCATAGTGAGTTGAGACAACCTATTACTTTTCTGCTAACTAATTATAAAAACACAAAACTAAATATTACTCAAGCCCTAATGTAGACGCACTATATTAGATGGAACGGTATCCAAGCCCGGAGGCAAAACGGCCGCGCGCTATCTACTGTTATGTGATTTTCAAATTTGCCGCTACACTTGAATTAATTTCTTAATTTGTCTGCCGCTTCGTCAGAATTAGTAGCGTTAGTTTAATTGAATTCTTATTTTGGGTTACCATTTTCGCTATTTTGTTTTGTCTTTCGAAGTTCGAAATATGTTAGTAGTTTCTTTGTGTTAAAATTGCAGACCCTTTGTTTTTCTTCCGCGCTAGACCTTGAACGCTTCCTGGAACTCGTGTGTTAAACAAAATCTTTCTAGAACGTTGCGCAATATTTTGTAATGTGGTGCAAGTTTGAGGGGAGAAGTGCAGGTCCCCATTGCATTTTGAGTTAGTCAGCCTTAGATCTCCGCCAGACTTCGGTCTTCGAAAACAACATCAATCGAGGGCGTAAATATATCGATTGACAGTCAGACCCTTGAGACCGACGGTTGTAACGTTGCATATTGGTTCCTTTTTCTTCGCGGCGCTTTTGCTATTCTGTATTACCGTACCGTTTTGTTTTGCTGTAAAGCAAGAGTAAATCGACTTCCAGTCGGATATTTATATAAGTGATAGCAAAATGTACGCCTTGGTTTTGGACAATTAAAGATTATAATTGCTCCTGTCGAATTTAGTTCGGATACTTGTGATGTAAAAAGGAAATAAAGAAATATCGTGCAAGTGTTTTGCTGGAATTTGGTTCGTTCCCGTCGTCCGAAAAAGTCTTTCTTCTGTCTCCACGCTAACTGACCTAGTTCGAAGCAACTAGTCACTCTCCAGGGGCGCAACAGCTACTACATCTTGTCTCAACGCTGCCCCGAAGAACGCTGTCTTCCGGCCCTTTATGGTTTTTCGACCCTACAACGAAATCGCCTTTATATGTGCCTTTCCTCCGAACGTCAAGGTAAAAGGTAAAATAAACCTTTTTTTTGCTCGCGTCAACTTGCAGAATTTCGCGATTTTGAACTCTTTTTTAGATAACCCAAAAGCGATCGTCAATCGCTATTCATTTATTGTTTGTAAAAGATATTAAGATAGTATTTTTTCCTGTAAACTACGCCATTAACCACACAGATATATCGCAGTATAAATATTGTGAGTCAACGGCGTCGTTTCCCGAACGTTCAAGGATTTTCATTATAATTGTAATTTCAAACTATTTGCGTGATAACTCGTGTCATTTGATTGTATGGTCATATTCTATTTTATTATATGTGTTTTAAAGTTTACTGTCTCTTATTGTGTCTTTTGTACTTGCTGGTGTAAGAATTTTGCAAGGTTTAAATATATAGGTGGAGGCACAAAATAAAGGTAGGTTCCATTCACGTGAGCTGTTGGCTTCTCGGCCTTCCACGAGGACCTACACAATCAGCTGGACTTGGAAGGTGGCGCCCACTTATTTTGACTCGCCCTGTATACAACTAAAGATTTTCTCCCATAAGCGATTTTTACGAACTCCCCCTACTCCTCTGAGCTAAGCTGTAGGCCCTTTTCCATCAAGCTAGTTACGACTCGTCGAAAAAGCTCGATTGGCCTGTAACAAATTGGCGCCGCAACGTGAGTCTTTTCTTGCGACCGTAACACTACCTAGCGCTGAAACGATTCATTTCGATGTTATCCTAAGGGACGAGAAAAGAAAGAAAAACTATATTTTTGATATTATAAAATCTAAATTATTACGTCTCTAGTGAGACACTGCACCCGAAAATATGTTTTTATTATACTTATCTGAAAACATCTTGTTTTCATTTGTTTTTACAAAGACGTAAAGGTGGCATTTTCAGAACAGCGCACGGAAAATTTTTCCCGATCTCCGTTTTTTTTCCGTGCGCTAAATAAAAAAATACAATTGAAATTAATTATAAGAAAAAACAACTTTTTAGCATTGAGAACTGACTCCATAACGTGGAAGATTTCATATTCTTGGCTTTTTCGACAAAATAAACTAGAAGAATATCATAACTTACAGTTTTAACTTTTTTGAGATCTCGCCTTTCCATAAAAAGTTGATACTCGTGTTCATATCTCGACCTGGATTTTGCTGGTAACAAATCAGCACTGGCTTGTGCCGCTAGCTCTAATATGTTCATAGGAATATCTGGATTTTCTTCCGAGTACATTTTTTAAAACTAACATGAATTAAACTGACAGAAAATAAAACAATGCCGATAATAAATATATCGTTGCTATGGAAATGTTAATCATGTTTGGTACTATTACGATGTATTATGATTACTTTGAAAATAAAATGTGCTAAATTTACTTTTTATCCTTTTCTGCGTTGTTTTCAGATAAGTATAATAAAAAGTATCGTTCATTACACGTCCGGAAATGGATTTTTCCGTGCTTGCATGACTTCCCGTGTTCGGCTTCGCCCCACACGAGAATTTGACACGCGCGCACGGAAAAATCCTTATTTCCAGACTCCTAATGAAATATACCATTTTATTATTGCATATTTTTTTAAAATTCATTAATAAATCTCCACACGCAAGCTATATAATAAATAAAGGATAGTTTTCTAAGCCTCCTAGGCCTTTATGGCGCCATACAATTATATAAAAGAAAGTTGTTATAAAAAAATTTCTTAAGTGGATGTTCATCATTTTTACAATTCTTTTGTATGCAGGATCTAATTCGCAATGCAGACATTTTGTAAAAGTTACCATTTTGTGTTGGTAGTGGTCCAAAACAAATCTTTCCGATCAACTATCGTAATTAATGTTTTCTTTTTGTCCATACTTTTTCAGAACTACATGAGAAAGCAAGAAGGAAATGACGCAAGAAGCGTACGTCACTACACTCACCTTTGATATAATTTTACACAAAAGCGGGCAGGGTATCAAAAGCATATAAGAAAAGAAACTAAAAGTAAATTCAAAGATTTCAATTAACACGCAACCCTAGTACAACGAACATGCACTTATCACAACGGCGACTCTGGCGGCCATACAGTTCTCAAGATGAGGAAAGTCTTCCAGAGTGCTAACAAAAGATTATCGGAAAATTGATAAGAAAAATGATAAAAAATTACCCACTTAATAAAAAAATAGGCTAAAGGTCACCCTACGTTGATGATATATTTAGACGTAATATAGTGCAAATCTTTTTAATTATTACAAGTTAACATCTTTTAGGAATGCATTTCTTGCAACTCCAATGTCAAGATTTGCAACGTTCGGTATTTCCGCTTCATATGAATTAAAGTCTTATGTCAATTGCTGCTCATAGTCGATTACGATTCTATTATCACCTTTTCCGAATTTAACGGAACGCTGACAAGTATGTTTAGTCTATATGCTGATCGAAAACAGTTCTTAGAATCCTTTGTCTGCAGAATGGCCTTGGAAATCCTACGCTCCCCGGAAGTTCCACGTGGAAGATTTTGTTCTAGAATGATTACGTTTGGTAAGAGTTTATGCAGCCGGGTGAAAGTTAGTCGGCCCAAACCTCTGAAGGGTAACGCACGTGGTTTTGGGCCGGAATTTTTTGGCAGCGCCTCTGCTAGATTAAGATACCGTATCACTTTTTCGCGCCTGGTTGCAGAATATTCTTCTCGACATTTTGTCGCATTAAAAAAACATATTAGCAGAGTGTTACGCTTCATTGAAGACAATTTAGTACACTTGTTCTCTCGACCTGTGCCGGATTATAGCCATCAACCCCGTGACTCTCCCCACTAAACCATTGCCATGTTAAAAACTCGTACAACAGAGATTTCGTTCCTGACTGCAAGAACACTAGAAATTTCCCGTTTCCCGAAGAAAGTCTTGGCAATTACTGTGGCGCAATCGTTCCAATCGTGATCCAGCACTTAGGGTTTCTGCTTCTCAAGGACCTAGGAGCACCTCAAATTGTGCCTTTCTCTCTACTCCCTACCTGAAAAAAACTAAGGTAAACTTACCAATGTACCATGCAGTGATTGTTTTCCCCTGTTTACCAGTGATTCGTTGGTAAAGAAGGAACAGAGCAGATTAATTTCCTTGTCATATTAAAAGCTAGGCAACATTCTGTTGCTCATCGTTTCATTACTTGTTAAGGTTAAAGGATATATAATTTGCAAACTCGAACATAGTTTTACTAAAGCAAATGTCGTATACCAGTGGCAGCGAGCTCTTTGGTTTGGACGTCCCAACACTTTTGTTCGGCCCCTAGTTTTTTTTTCTGGCTTGTTCCAAATTGTATTATTTGTGTGCTATATTGTACTCAATAGATTTGGTTGCGGTTAAAATGTAGTACGAACTTATATTCTGGTATATTCTTGTGTGCATGAATTTTATTATGGAGGAGTCACAATAAAGGTGAGTTCGATTCCCGTAAGCTATTGGTTTCTCGGCCCTCCTACAAAAACCTACATTCAGCTGTAACCTGGAGGGTGACCATTAATTTCGACTTAGCCTGTCTACAACTACGTTAGATTTCATTCCCTTAAGCGTTGCTTGTAAACAACGCCCTACTTCGCTGATCTAAGTCGAAGGTACTTCCATCTTTCCTGCTGTGGACCGACGAAAAAGCTCGTTTGGCCCGTAACAGATTATTTAAATTTCATAAAATCAGAACACCGTCAAGACTGGAATCAATTTTAATAGTTTAGTATAGAGTAGCCTCGAAGTTACTGCAGTTTATTTAAGGTACTACTTTTCTAATAGGATGAAGTATTTAGTTTATTTATTTTCGGTAAGATAAACAAACGAATATCATGGATTGTCTACGAAAAAGAAATATTGTGGAAATAGTGAACAAGAAGAATCGTGATGATCGGCCTTGTACGATTTCGGAGATAGCCCCAAATTTTCTTGAAATCTAACGTACGTTACTGTGACATTGACGCGAACAGTGCCACACACTTTGTGCGAGGTGTAAGAACTTCCTCCATTGCTACAAAGCTGATGGTCATGTCACGGGTACCTGAATCATATTGAGACTGGCGACGCCACTTGGATTTCCTACACAAATGTTGAAACCAAGCAATAACCAATGCAGTGGAAGCATGCGAGTTCCCCCACAGGCAAAAAGTTTAAGTAAACGTTCGGGAACCGAAAGCGTAGGGCTACAGCTTTGTGGGACAGAAAAGGCGTACTGTTAACTGATTTCCTGGAACGAGGTGCAACAATTAATGCAAACGTATATGATGAGACCTTAAGAAAGTTCGGATCAAAAAGTCGAGCTTTTGCACGATAACGACCGAACGTACGCGGCTACTCGCATTGTGCAGCTCATTGAGCAAACAATTGGGAAATTTTAATCATCCCTTGTTTAAGACTCCGCGACCGTTTCTTAACAAAGACGACCTCAAAGCGATGGTACAAAATTGGTTCGGAATAACCTTGCAGAATCGCAACGAAATTCTTAAAGTATTTGATAAATAAATTTGAATTTTATTTTCATTGACATATTTGAGTATTTTCCAGGATGATTACCAATGACACAAGCGGCTTTGCTGAAAGCGGTTTCTTTGGAATCAATATACTAGACTAACCAACAAAAGCATATCTCAGTGGTACGTTGCCACGTTAGTTTCGTCTTTGTGTTATTGTCTCATCGTTTGTTTAATTGCATTTACGCATATTTACTGTTTGCGATTTGTATATGTACTACGCATGGTAAGAAATTCTATAGTTGTATAAGCAACTCAATTGCACCCTCAAATAAACCCACCCATGTGCGGTGCACGACTTCCTTACGGGTAAAATTGGCCCTGGCATCGATTGAAGCCTACCCAGTCAGTAAATGAAATTAGTAAAATGCAACAAGGGCGAGCTGATACACGTCAGGAAATTATTATTCTTAACGATATGCTTTGTTCGGTTGTTAATAAATTAGTTCATGCATTTATTATGCACGTCACAGCTTGCTGTTAATTGCAGCTCCGTCATTCGCAGCGACCTAATAAACATTAAACATGGCGCATAATTCAGTCTTACCCTGTCCAATGCTACCAACTCACATGTGCAGTAAGTAATACTGCAACGGACACGCACGCTAGATCTCCCTGATTTACCTACCTAATGAGAAGCCTCGTGAATATAAATGCGTGATTTACAATAAATTTGATTAAAACTTGATTACTAGGCCGACGTATTGAAATCATAAGTGCATTGTTGAAATTTTGAGAACCATGGCAACTGTATTAAATATATTATTAAGATATTCCAATAAATGTTTGCATCATTAACGATATTTATGTTTCAAACTATAACGTGAACATCCTTTTTATCAATAGCGACTGAACTCGTTTTGTATGATTTCGTACAATGTTGATATACCCACTTATAACTTTTGGCATCTATTAATTAATTTGGCAATTCTAAGTACATGTTTATAAGAAAGTAACCGCACTATTGTCAAGGCGAACAGGAACTGTTATTTGTTTAGGATTATTTTAAGGAATGGGCACTTAATAATTAGAGAGTTTGATAATTATGCCTTAGTTTACGACGTGAATTTATTGATTGCAAGACAAGTTCCGAATCTCATTCATTAGCCCTATGAGTCACGGCCTCCACTAAAGTAATTGCCGGATTATCATAATACTGATATATTGCTATGGCGTACAGAACTACTAAAATGTATGCACCATTTTAAAGGGCACAATTAAACTGCTAGAATGTTGAAACTGTGTGCATTAAAAATATTGCAATATTTAAAATCAGACCTAGTCAGCGTCACAAAGTTTTCAGTGAACTCGTAATTACATATTGAAAAAGTAATGAATCGGCGTGTTAATGCGTGCGACTTAGTGACAGTGGCGACGCTTATGTTAAAGTGGGTCATAAAGCATTTCTTACAATTTTATTTTAGTTCACCTTTATACTTATAGTGTAATAATGCGCAAAGCAATTTCAAGGGTCTAGGAATCCGCATCACCCCTTTCTAACTGCGTTTCAAATTCATTTAAGTTTGTTTGACACTTAGTTCTATTTCCGAAAAAATAAGTAAAATATGTTCTGCGTTGGCCCTGCTGTAAAATTGAGCTATATTTAATGAAACTTATGTTACTTTGAATAAAAGAATTAAAACACCAATACTGGAAACACGATGTAGTCAAATTCAATGCATGAGAAGACGAGCACGTTCCACTGAAGTGTGGAAAACAGTGGAAAGAATGAAGACTGGTAACCTACATCCAAACTGTCATTTAAAAAGTGTGGTAGATTAGAAAAAATATAATTAAGAAAACCGCAGCAAATTCAGAGAGACAGTACAACACACAGTAAACGAAAGAGATGATAACCACTTAGTAGTATCAGAAGAAGAAACTGGAAGACATATTCTAAATATCACAAATTCAAGATCACGGGGACCAGGGCATAGAGCAATAGATTTAATAAAATATGAGGGAAAACAAATCATCAATCGAATTATAAAATTGTTGAATAAATGTATTAGATCGATACCGATCCCAGAAGAATGGAGTAGAGCCTATATAACGTTGGTCTTTAAAAAAGGCAACACAAAGAGCCCTGGTGGCTGCAGAGGTTTCAGTATTCCTTTTCTTTATCGGGTCGTCACTAAACGGCTTATTGGGCTCTAATCCAACCAATCTACGATCTTGGTACCCTGTATCATGGTGCATAGGTTTATCACAGGGCGTTTGCTGAAGTCCTTCGGTTCCGTATATGGTTGCCCGAATATGCGTTGTCCTGTGCTTGCCAACGTATCGCAATTGTACAGAACGTACATCGATGTTTCTGGTTCTTCAGTGGAGAGTCTACATGTTGGGCCTCCATCAGAGTTTTTATCCTCCTGAGGAGTTTCGACCTCAGTATTACTAGTAGTAAATATTAGTAGTTTCTTTGAAAAGATATCTACTTCAAGAAAAGTAACAACAAATATACAAGAAAACACCAGGGTGGATGTGTCCCTGGTCGCTCTTGCACTCATAATTTCTCCACACCTTAATAAACACCAGAAAAGAAAATTACAACTGGAGTAGAAGTTCATCTGCATTCATTGACCTTGAAAAGGCTTACGATTTGATACTACAAAACACATTTTGGGAAGCCCTAGGATAGCTAAATATGAGTACCCATTCGCAAGCTATCATTCAATAATTATATAACAACAACATTTCTTATGTTAAAAAGGGATAACAACTATAAGGGCCTATATCAGAAAGAACTCTGCCACGAGTATAGTTTGTTGCCAAGATTATTTAATCTCTATTTAGAAAAAGTACTACGTTACTTTCCATTTTGAAAGAAGAAGAAAGAACAAATGATAGAAAGAGTAACAGAACAAGATAAAGATATGAAATATCTAAGGAGAACAACAACAGGAACAAAACAAATCATTGTTCTAAGAAATAAAGAAATAAAAATTAGAGATCGAGAGGAAATGTTAAAAATTACAGAAGAATTCTGTAAAGAACTGCATACCTCGAAAGTAACACAGCAACCACATATTAATGAGGAACTCAAAAGAAAAATAATAAATGTTAACTCCGAAAAAATCCCAGAAATAAACGTAACAGAAGTAATCAAGGCGTTGAAGGAAATGAAAAACAACAAAGCCCCGGGAAGACAAAACTATCACATAAATGCTAAAAGAAACGGGACAGGAAGTCATAAATATGATTAACCTCTTATTAAAAAAAGGAGACAAGACAAGATATACAAACTGCTACCAAAAATCCTAACTCAAAGAATAACTAGGAAACTACACAGTTACCAACGTAAATAACA